>JAHQIW010003944.1:0-232817 GCA_019055375.1 Parelaphostrongylus tenuis | reverse complement strand
CCTATACTGATACATAACTACTCATTGGTACCCCCATACAAACAGACAAATCTCATTCTCCCCTAAAAAAAACCAAGAGACGATTAAACTCACTGCATAGATACCACACGGGTTTAACGTGTTTCTAAAAGTTACAGGCACGAACATCCCCTACGGTTGAGCAAACACTGGGACGTCCCCTAAACTACCGAACGACTGGATAATACAGTTGACGGGACGACCGTTTTCTACATACTACTCTCGATAGTGACCATGCGGTCTTTCTTTTCCACCCCCTTCATTCTTTCTTTCTATGTCTTTTTCTTTTCTCACTTTCGTTTGCAGCGCTCGCTAACGTAATAATGAGGTAACAAAAATGAATTCGATCTACTTGAATGCGAACGCCAGTCAGAACTGTTCAAATGAAAAGTCCTATTAACACTCGAAGTCCGTGTAGAACGCAAGAAATAGTTCATCACAAATCAACAGGCAGCCAGCGTGCTACTGTGTCTTGTTCCCTGTCTTCATGTCTACTCCACTGGTTCTGTGTCTGCTCTAGAATGATCTGCCAGTGTCTTGATATAATGACAGATACCCTCTAATTTCAGTTTACATGTGACAACACGACAAGCTACTCGCGTAATCTCTCGTCAAGTGAGTACGAGTACTGCGATAAAAGAGACCACTACATGCTGACACGTCAATAATTCCAGATGGGCTAGTGCAAATAAAGCAGCAGTTTTTTTATGGTAACGTGTCCTCAAAAGATTTGGTACACGCGTCTACTCGTTAATTATAATCTGACGAGACTCTAGGCTAAGATCTAATGAAGCTGTACGTGTAGATTATTGATCTATTATTAGTAGACATTTGCTAACACCTAGAAACAACTTATTACATTACATGATGACGCTTGATCTAGGCATCTACGTCAAAAATGTTGTCGGTTCAAATGTAGGCGCTCTCGCTCTTATTTTTTGTGAAATTAATCGTTCCGAGAAGCAACTTATACGAGCATGCATAGTATGTGCTCTGTCAGGCACCATCTGGAATGCTTAAAGTTGCTATAATTGTAGATATTCAGTTAGGATTAGTACAGGAAAATATGTTTTCATAGGGGCAACGGAGTTAGCGAAAAAATGAGCAAACGAAATGACAATGCTTTTCTGTACAAACTAGGGCTATATCGTGAAACACTAAAACAGGTATCTTAGTAGTCCTCTCTGCTCAATCCTTCAATGTGTGAGACTTAAAATCTAAAACATTTTCCCAACTCAGGGTGCTGACACGTAAATATAATTGATCTGAACGTTAGTAAGATGCGCTAAAATTGTACGAGAACATTTAAGAATGGCATTGGCATTTCATATCCACCTTTTTTATAATTAATGCAGCAAGACGAGTGAATAATACATCAGCAAAGCGAGGTCTGAAACGACCGGCCGAATAAAGGTCTGAAACCAGTGTTTTGTGTTCGGTGTGCATCTTTGTTGTAGAACTTTAAATAATTAAGAAAGAAGCAAAGCATCATCCTGTGTGACACGGAAAGGGCTGAGAGCACATTCGCAGGAACAGTTCTACTTATTAATCATTTATCACATCTTTATGTTTTCATGAACGATGTATTTTCCAATTTATCAATTTCATGTCACACAAATTCCATGTTACACTATACTGGCTGGCATATTGGGACTTCGGATCAAATTTTCCACAATCAAGTTCACAATTTCTCCAAACATCAACATATATCATCATCCGACTGGATTACTTAAATGAATTGTTCAACGATTTTTGCAGATAGAATATGTCTGAAACCAATGCAAGAATTATTGTGTCGGTTCTTATTTTTTAACTACCTTTTTCCTTATTTATTTTCATATTAATTATTCTAACCAGACAAACTTTTTTCTTATATTTTTTTTATTTTTTTTTTTACATTTTTATTTGTTTTTCTTTTTTTTTTTGTTTTTTTTGTTGGCTTTTTTTTTTTCTTTTTTTTTTAAGTTTAGTGAACTCTAAGTTCGCTTTTCCTCTTTTTTTTTTTTTGTCTTTTAGTTTTTTGCTTTTTTTTTTTTTTTTTTATGTACAACTTGGGTCTATTCAAACTAGAATCATCCATCTTCTCCTGCAATGGATGCTCAATCTGGTTTCTGCGTTTAAGTACTAATTACGTGTATTATTGAAAGCAGAGAGTCCCACATAGTCTTTGTTATTATATTCCTTTTTTATTATTTCAAACTCAAAAAAAGAGGTAGCACATAAACCAAAAAGTAAAAAAATCTGATTCCGAGAGGGGTGATATTTAGTGCCCATAAGCTTACGATTTAATGAAGAAAAAAAAACTTATTACAATTTTAATATTAGTCTTCGATTTTTGCTTTACAAGACCGCGAACGAGCAGGGAAGAAAAAAAAGGCGAAAATAGCGACTGGGGGGTAGCTTTTCGAAAAACCACCATGAGTGTCTAGCAGGAATACTGTGTGACGCTTACGTTTAAGAAAAAAAACGAAAATAAAACAAAGTGTAAGGAATATTTAAAAAAATAAAAACAAAAAATTAAATTATAAAAAATAAAAAAAAAAATAAAAACGTAAGAAACAAAAAGAAAAACTAACCCGTGTTTATGGTCTGATGGAAATGAGTATTATTTTTTGGGGTTATTCCTCTTACTTTTTTTTCTTTTCCCTTTATCCTTTTATTTTCCCTTCTCAGACAATAAGGCCTTTAATATTAACGTTTACAGATAACATAATACAAAAAACAAAAAAAAAAAAAGCTATCGATAAACAAAAAAAAAAAAAAGCACAAAAAAAAAAAACAAAAAAAAAAAACAAAACAGAACAAAACCCTTCCTATAGAAAGTAAAAATCATTCCTAACAAATTATTAATCTGAAAAATAGTAGATAGAGCAACATTATATACTTTTTCCATATAATACGGGATATAGAATCATAAATTCACTAAGGAAAAAAAAAAAAAAAAAAAAAAAAAAAAAAAAAACAACAATAAAAAAAATACCAAAAAAAAAAAAAAAAAAAAAAAAAAAAAAAAAAAAAAAAAAAGAAAAAACAAAAAAACAATAATTTAAAAAAAATGAACAAAAAAATAAGAAAAAAAAGGTGAAAAATTTCTCATATCATAGTCCTGAGGAAAATAAAGGAAGTATAATCCAACACAAAAAAATAATCATAATGAAAAAAGAAAAACAAAAGAACATATTACAACTTCTTTTGAATCCGGATACACACCTCTATTTCCCCTCTATTTTTTTCTTTTTTTTTTTTTTATTTTTGTTTTTTTTTTTGTTTTTTTTTTTTTTGTTTGTTCTTTTTGTTTTGTTTTTTTTTTTTTTTTTCTTTTTTTTTTTTTGGGGTTTTTTATTGTTGGGGGGCCGGGTTGGGTGTGCCAACAATGACAACCACGAGCAAATAGAAAAACAATAACAGCAGTAAAACTAATTATAAAAAATAGTAAAAAAAAAGGAAAAAAATAAAATAAACTATAAAGGAAAAAGAAAGTGAGCGGAACAAAAAAAGTGAAAGCACAATTTCAAGGTTTAAAAAAAAAAAAAATCCCTATAAAAACAACTAACCACGAAAAAGTGAGAGCGGAGAAAATCACACTTTTTGGAATGTGCTAGCGAAAGAGGCAAATAAATTGGGCAACCTCCGGTGCGAGAAAGAAAAGCTCGTAGGAAATAAAGAAAAATTTAACTAAGAACAGGCCGTGTGAGTAGGGCCTCGTCGATAGGGCTTCACATGGCGGAGTATGTTTTTATAAATAATATTTTTAATTCCACCCACAGTTCCCATTCCTCAGCCCTTGTTCTGTGTCCCTCTAAATTTCCCCTGCTATCACGACGTCCTAAAGCTACCTAACGTGCCGGAGCAAGACAAAAAATTGTGGTCATGAAGAAAGGTGGAGGAATAGAGTACTTTTGGAAGATCGGACGAATAATGGGACTGACAAACCGACGACTAAGGGCCTCAAAACAAAAACCATGAGATGCAAGTAGAATTTTGATTTTTTGTGGTCTCGACCTTGTTACCCTCAGATGAACCTGCGCGCGTAAACGCCTAACTTACAGAACTTACCAAAAATCGCTACACCTTCGTGCTTCACCCATAATAACCTCTCTTCCTGGACCTAAGTCCCACGCAATAAAAAGGACAGAACTTACATAAGGAAAAGACAAAGGGACGCTACTTTTTTCTCTTTCTTCCAAAAGAAAGGCTTCTTGACGCTTGCTCCACGCTGATCGAGGGGCGGCTCATAGTAATATTTTCAGCGTGCGTTTCGATAGTTCATCAAATGCAGTACCAAGATATCAAAACAAAATAAGTTTCAAGCGTTCACACATTGACACAATTCATCATACATCAAACAAAAATTCAATCAAAATACAAAAAAATTTCTCTAAGTGACAGTTCTTCATAATCAGTAGTCAAATTTAATCGTACAGGCGAAAACAAAACATATTTCAATACATTTTTGTTATTTTCGGAATTTTGATCATGATCTCAATATCAAATATACGGGGGGGGGGTTCACGGGGGGGGGCACCCCCACCAATTTCACAGCCACCAGCGTATGTCTTGTCAACCGTAATTTTCAAAAAAAAAACAAAAAAAAAATAACAAACAACAAATTCAATCCAATCTATTGTTTCATTTCACTATAATCCATTCATCACAGCAATTGTGTCAAATGGCAATTTCCATCCAAAAATATATTCGGCGTTTTCGTTTCAACACACAATGATGTTTCCAGGATTCAGTTCATTAGTTATACATAATCATAATCGTTTTTTGATTAGTTTCTTTCATTCTTTACTTTCAATATACATGTTTCCCTATTTACTTTATATCTATATCTTCTCTCTTTTTTTAGTTAATTAATTGTTTGAATTTTAGGATTTATATTTTATTATTTGGAAATGACAAGAGAGGAGTTGGGAAGGGGTGAAAAGAAAAGGATGTTTGTATTGGGTAAGGGGGGGACGCGTCGTTGACCAGCGAGCGAAAGTAAATTTGAAACAATAACACACGCAAATAAATAGCAAACAGGGGCCTTAATATTTTGGGCGCGAAAAATGAAACTTTCCCCATATTTTAACACCACTTTCTCGCAAAAACATCATTAAGTGGTCGGGGGTCTGCGTCTTCATCTTCTTTGTTTCAACTTCATATGATGGTATAGGTAATTTTGGTCATTTGGAGGGCTCTGGGTGTATAGGTTTCGGATTGTTGTGGAAAGAAACGCACGACGAAGAACCGACAATGAACATATTTTAGATATTAATTATTCTATTGAAATTTTTTTAAATTTTGTTAGTTTTGAAACTCTTATTGGTATATTTTGCCTAGTGCTTTGTCTTTGCTTCGACTCGTCTCTGTGTGCTGCAATAGAAGTTCATGCGGTATTCTGGCGATTTTCAAAAGGATTGAAAGCGGTAACAATAGAGGAGTTCTCAAAAAAAACATGACGGATGGTTTTTCTGGGTCTTCTTTCTGTGCTCGGGTATTCTAGGTTGGTCTCGCAGGTGGGGTCGACAGATATATTCTCCGGCTCCTCCACTCTTTGGACACGTGTTTAGGTTTAAAAAAATAGGCGCGAGAACAGTGCACTGAGGAAGGAGGATCACGAAACGAGACCCCAAATAAAAGGGGGTTGTGGGGCCTGGGGGTAAATCTTTGGAGTGTCTCCTGGCTGGCCTGTGGGGGGGGGGGGTGGACTCGTTGTACTACTAATAAGTTGGATAGTCGACAGAGTACTCTCGAACCCTACTTAATCGTGACGCTATCTAGCGTAGCTCCACTTGCTGGGGTGACAGATGGTCGGTTAGGACTGGAGTTATTCTCTCCGTTCGCTTGCCATTCTCATACTTTATGATCTCATTAACTTGTTGGCCTTGTCGGTTTCAGTACCCGGATCTAGGCAGTCTGGCCACACGGGTGTATCCGGTAGCCATGGGTCGGTCGACTAAAACGCTACTTTGCGTGGGTGTCAGGTGCGATTCTGGTTAAATTTTATTGGCCTAAAAATTTTTCGGTCTTTGCTCCCCGCGTACACTGTGTTTTCAGTTTTTCTGCCAATTTTCGTCCATTCTCCCCCTTAGTTCTGTGTTGCATGTTCTGCTCGTGCGTCGGATTGTTTCCGATTGCCTGCCTAGTGGCGTTTCGATTTAGTGCATATCCCTTCCTTTGTGCTCACCGCTCCCTCCGCGTTCAGCATCTGGTCGCAATACTATTCACCTCTACTTCTCCTATCTCTTTTCTTCTGCAGGTGGTTGGGAGGGAGACCATGGGGGAGGGCTAGCCCTGAAGCACCCCTCCCTCTTACCCCCTCTGAAAGTCTGCCTCCCGTCTATCTTCTTATCTTCCCCCCCTCCTTTTGTCCTTCTTTGCTTTCCTTTATGTCCCGATTTCCTCCTCCCCCTCCTTTTTTCTGCGCAACATATTTACGTTTGACTGAATTTTCTGCAATCTTCGGCTTGTCCTTTCAACACCTCCACCTTTTGATGCAAGCCAGCTGCTCAATAAATATTTTTACAAATTACTAAGTTTGGAGATAGGTTTTTTAACGTGATGCCTGGTAAATTATCATTTAGAAAAAACTCATCCGTTAGACGATCCCCCACACCTCCATCATGTCCAGTAGGATATAGATCAGTGGTAGAGCATAACCTTGCCATAACGGGGACTGCATAAAATCAAGAACAATGTACGTGGACACTTGTAGGGGATGCAGTGACGAATATATGAGTGAAATGAGAAGGCCACTTTGTGTCCGGCTAAAGGAACATTTGGAAGTCGAAAGTCGGACAAAACTTCCTCTAGGTGCAAATAGGACAGAGAACTAGGGAGACGAGTTGAAGTGACAGCAAGAATTCAAGATAAATCAAAAACGTCGACGCACAAAAGCCCTAAAGATTTTTTGCATCGATCCCAATAACCAGAAATAAATAAAAGAGCTGAAAATCTAAAAAAAGAAAAATGATATAGCGCAATATCAAATTTGTCTTCTAATTCAAGTAATTCTTTAAACGCATTGATAAAAACACGGCGGTAATCATCTCGACAAAGTCCTGACGATGAGTTTAATTCAAAAGATAGACATATGACTGAAAATTTCCATTAAATTCCCACCTACAGCAAGACCTGTCTTTCCGCTGATCGTCAAGTGACTCAAGCGAGCATCGGTATAAATTCTTGTTTCTCTTTCGAGTGAAGCAGATTGGTGGGTTCCTGTTGTATCTTATATCGATGTAAATTCTCTGCAGAGATTTTCTACTACTGACATTTATCACCAGCATTATGAAGCGTGTTGCAGAAAGATCAGGCATTAGTTCCCTCCTCTTTTCAAGCAAGTCCCCAGTAGTATTAGAGTTGCGATATGGACTTTTTGTTTGGGGACTGAATGCTGGTTTGGCAGACATGTTAACTTCAGCGAAAGCATACCGTGGCTCACGGTCGGGTCCTTTGACGTGGAAGTTAAAAACGAAGAAGAGCCAGGCGAGGTGTAAGTATAGTGGATTA
This sequence comes from Parelaphostrongylus tenuis, assembly GCA_019055375.1. Taxonomy (NCBI): domain Eukaryota; kingdom Metazoa; phylum Nematoda; class Chromadorea; order Rhabditida; family Metastrongylidae; genus Parelaphostrongylus; species Parelaphostrongylus tenuis. The sequence continues at coordinate 225,299 of JAHQIW010003944.1, read as the reverse complement.
GCTAATTGCACGTTTTAACCATGTGGAACTTATTCCTTTTGATGTCAGATGTTGTTGTACGAACACGTAGATTGATTATTTATTTTTCAAATAAACAGCTATGAATAATCCAAATTGTGTGTGATGATATCTGATTAACGAACGATGTAAATTCCGTGTGCGAGCAATGAGTTCGTACAAACGAACAACTTATAAAAACAAATATCAAAATGGTAATACCAAAATTATATATACACAATTAAAACCGCGATGTTATACGGTAATTAAGGATAGGTAACAATGTCTTCTAATGAGATACGAGATTAAAGTCTCAGAAAGGAGAGTCAAGAATAATGATGAGTTTGTTTGAGAACCCACAATATGACAGAATCACTTAGAATGACCCCACAAGAGGATCGAAGGAGCAAGAGCCTATGAGCAGCAAGATGTCGCCTCCTATGACGACACCAAGACCTTCGAAAGGAGATTCATTGGTTGCAACGACCTGGATAAGATAACGAGTAACTCAATTATGAGTCAAGGAATCGCAAGATCGGTCTCAAAGGACAAGAAATAGAAGAAAATAAGCAAACCACAATCGCACTAACGGAGGGACGTGAAGACACTGGCTTCAGAGCTAGGTCATCGACTTCGAAATTCGGGCCGCGGAGCGGCACAGCAGGCAAACGGAACGCGAAGTCTCCACCATGCGAGCCTCGCGACATTTACGCCGAGAGGAGCATCCAGTAGGATGTCATCTTTGGGGACCATGGATCTTATATACATAAAGGGGTTGATGAAATATGGACTGGATACTTTGTCTCGGTGGTGAGTCGTGCATGGCTGACTGGAAGTTCCGTGCGTGGTAGGCGTCCCTGACCAACGACGACACTGCCGCACCTAGTCGTCGACTCAGCGCTCAGCGCCAGCGGTATCGTAACCTTAACAACGATGATACACAGACGATCTCTATAGGTCATGATGTGTCACGAGGAGGATGTTTATCGGGTGACGCTGTCCCCGTTGTACGACAATAAGTATACCAGTTAGTTCTTGAGTGCTTACTTGCTAAGTCGTGGAACGCTATTTTGGAGGTTGAAGGCGAGCCATGACAGAGTCGCACATTCTGGAACCGAGAATAGACCCAATTGAATCTGTTTCACTGTTTGCATGCCGAATTGATGTCCTTCGCGTGCATAATCATGCTTATAAACTAGCTCGGTTTGCATACACAGAGACTTTAATTAACCTTATAGTCGGTGCTAATTTTATTGTGTTATACAACGCGGTATCATTATTGTGTACTCGTTGTTGTATGTTATTAATGTTGTTATTGAAAGGCATGGACCATTCAGACTAAATTGTTTTTTTAAGAGAAGTCTCAAAGATGCCACTGGATAGTATTGCTATAGGCCATTTTCACCAGTCGTGAGCCATCGACCGAAAATCACGCTAGACGGCAATATCAAGCGATCTTATTTCTCGATGTGGAGTGATTGATACATGTTCGGTGCCATAGCATCACTTGCAGGCGAGAATCAAAAGGCATGTGGTACTGATGGGGCTTGAGAAAAAGTCGATATGTACATCTATTACTCGAGATGCCATACCACACCTCTTTAAAGGATTAAGACGCTCTATCAAACAATACTGTAATTTTTTTCGGATAAAGTTTGGGTGAGACCTTCCAATCAGACTGTAATGCGTGGCTAACAGGTCTACCGACACATCGGCAATCGATGCATCCTACGTGGTCATAGATGCATTTACTATCTGAATTTCCATGTACTTGTTATTGGTAGAAAGATAGATGTGAAATACCATGAAACATGCACGCACTCGTTCATACTTGACATCAGTCGCCTCGTGGTAAGACGTCGAGTTAGAGCAATCAACGAAAATGGTATGTTCATCTATATATCAAGATAATCTTGTTTAACCTTGAAGAATAATCTATCACTTCTCACGAACAATGGCTGATGATACGGGAAATGTGCTTTCTTCAGAGTTGATTAGCCATCCAGATGAGGAAAAGTGGTCGCTGTGTAGTTCAATAAAGAGTTAAAGCTTTTTAGTTTTTCAATTAGTAAAACGGCTCTGGGAAAGGAGAGATCGCCTAATCGTCAGGCGACGTTTTATCAAAAGAAAAAAAACTTGACATACTAAGCTCGAGCAAGCTTAGACAGGGATAGTTTGCGAGATGTCAGTGACGGTGCTCATTTCACAACGGCCAAGAAACGTTTCAATTTCTGGCACTTTATTTGATCCGGTTCCATAGTGTTTTTTTAATCATTGCACAAATCTCCGTACTTCTAGCATTCAATCCGTTTCTCGTCTTCTTTTTGAACCTCGTAGAATACTGGTTTAGCGAATTTCCTTGCAATCTCAAGGATAGCCTGGCTGTGGCGTTCCATAGGGCATTGTAGCTGACTGCCGGAGAGAGTTCGGGGGTGGTGCACGGCTCCACGCGCGTCGCGACGGACCTCGCAGCCACTCGGCCACGGCGTCCGTGGTTTCTGTATCTACACTGTGAACAATCAGTATTGAATACCGAATAAGCAAATGATCTACTAAGTCTTCAGGAAGCTAGAAAATAGTAAATAAAGAAGATTACTTGACAGTTGAGAGGCTCAGCTCACTCATAGGCTGAAGATTTGAAAGCTCAGCCATCACAATTGATCCACCATCAAAATGACGTTCATATATGCTCCCTAGCAGTATTGCAGAAACATTCCGCAAAGAAAAGGTTATGGTCGTTATGAGACCGAAGACTGGAGCAAAAGTATAAAATCTGCGACGCAAAATCGTCCCTATCTCTAAGCAGTAAAAACCTATCCGTAAACGAATGCATCACCAAGTGGTACAGAGAGCCAACTAACGAAACACGCTGGTTCATCATCTCCTCTTACGATGTTCATAGACATGGAGAATTATTTGTGAGAACATATTTAAACCAGCCAGTGTTTTGTATAAAAATGGAAAGCAAGTTGTTAAATTTTTGAATAACACTGGACAATCCGAAATCATTTTATTTAACCACCTATTGCGATGCTATGATGTTTCCATAAACCCAATGATGCAGAGTGGTGTGCAAAAACGTTTGCGTCAGCCGGGATTTGAACACAGATCTTACTCTTTCCGGGAGCATGTGCTAAACCGTTGCACACCGACGCTAGTTTTCCACTCCACTCTTCCACGCTACAACGCTTTATCTGTCAACAGGCAACCGTCTACGGTGTGGCGGGGCAGTATCATCGACATTAAACCCACTTTTGTTGAAAGATATTGGGTTCAATAATCAATCCGAAATCATTTTATTTAATCGCCTATTGCGGTGTTGTGAGGCTTCTATAAACCAATGATGTGAAGTGCTGTGCAAAAACGTTTGCGTCAGCCGGGATTTGAACCCAGATCTTACTCTTTCCGGGAGCATATGTTAAACCGTTGCACCACCGACACTCGTTTTGCACTCCACTCTTTCTACGCTAGAGATCTGGGTTAAAAAGAGCAAGATCTGGATTCAAATCCCGGCTGGCGCAAACGTTTTTGCACACCACTCTATATCATTGGGTTTATGGTAACACTTGACAATTAAGCAACTCTACTGGCTGCGAAGATGTTGCTCACTAGCGGGTCAAACTAGATTTCATGAAGAACTGCGGCTTTGGAGCAAGCGAGAACGTTGCTTGTTACTTTCGCTATACTTCTCCAACGAGTAGGAATACTTGTGAAAATTCAAAGAATAAGAGAAAGAAATTGAGAGAACAGGTAGTTCATATCTGTTTGCATGAGCGTGCATTAACTGCGCATAATTGCAATGAGTAAATTTGAAATAGAACAAACACTTCAATATGCACGCACAGGATAAGTGATACAATAAAATTTCAAAGCAAAGGTCATAATCCTCACGCAGGGATTTTAGACCACAGCGAGTAGGGTTATCGAAGAATTCTGGACAGATATCATGGTTCTAAAAAGCATCATCAAGAAAGAACTTCTCGTTAACACGCGTGGTTTGTCATAGGTATGTAAGTCTGACATTTTGGTGTAAGAGGTGCATAGGTCTATAGGCAAATGAACTCTGCACGGTTCGTTCTCACGTGTAAAACTCGGAGGAGGACTCATCAAGAGCGGTGAGTACGTGGAGAGAATATTTTGGTTCAATAGCACCAACAAATAAAGGTGGTGAAGTTTCCGCGATAGTAATGAATGTGCCCGATGATTCACTTTTAGCATTTTATCTTCTTCAATCATAAAAAAGCGTCTTTCGTCAAAACTTAGCGGACTGAACGAGTTTCATTGCGATATATAAAATTCTCGTATTTTGGTTAATTAAGAGGACTGTGAACTGTTGTGGAAGTTTTGCAGATGTAACCACACCATCTGCAGTCAACTGATGGGAGAGTCTTCGAATGGAAAAAGCAAAGGAATCGGATGGTCAACTTCATCAAGCCATATGAAAATGCAGCTATTCTAAGATTTCAAAGGCTCTGCATCTTTTTCGGATGGTTGCAACCGACAAATCAACTGTACCTTGATTTCACTTTGACATACCTGTATTACCGTCCTCAAAAGCATATACTTTTGTGGGTCGTACATGTCATTTCTCTTTAATCAATGTGCTTTGCTCTTGATGCGATTAAATTTTATTCTGATAAGATAATTGAAAATCTGATTAATGTTTTTGAACAACGGAAACTAGCTCTAGTGTTAGACAACTCGGATAAGTTCGAAAGTTTGTAAGCGAACGTATTAATTTTCTGCTAAACTTGTTTACTTCGTTGTTGTTCTGTTACAAAGACCACCGTAGACGCAATTCCCATTACATTCACTACATTTGGGGCCCTTCGTGTAGAGTGGAACGCGTTTACTGACATGCCTAAAGTAGAGCATAAATTATGTTCCGTCTAAAAGTGACTGTAATTCGACGTCTTACGGTGGTCCATATATACAAACAAATGAGACGAAATATCTGTTTTGCCATACGGAATTGTACAAGAAATAATCATAATTATCGCCAGGATCAGTAATATTGCACACGGTAAATGCACATCCAAGTTTCGTTGTATTGGCATTTGCCATCTGGAAATCGTTTTCAACTATCAGTATCATTATTTTTTCCTTCAATATTGAGTAACATGAAATGGAATTGTCACTCTTCTCTGAAAATTTTCAATAGAGTGATTTAAAACCAACAATGAAAAACGGGATTTTGTATTTCTCGTCCTCACTCGTCGGGGTGAGATTGTAAAGAAGACCGCCTTCACGTGATCTGTCCCATTGAAGCAACATCGACTGAAGTGTATACTAATTGTTTCTCTAAAAACCTAATTCTATAGATTTTGTTTCATCGTAATTTCAAATGGTGGCATAAATCACAGTGAAAATACTATCAAAAGCAGTAGTTCTTTTCCTATTTTGCGTAAGGCATCCAATTGTTGAACGAACGAAGATCACAGTTTTCGTCATCACTTACGTCAATGAACTTATGGACACCGTTGGGCCACGCAAATGGCTCTCGCGTTTGACCGATTGGGAATGAAAAATCATTGTAAGTGGTGTTTAGAAAGTGGCGGTTGAAATCCGGTTGACACATTTTGGAAATGTTAAAAGCCTTTTGCTCCAGTTCGCAATCATATGCCTGTAAGATAAGAGTGAAAAAGTATTTCGCTTCAGTACAACAATCTTTTCTTCGTCATATAGGATTTTCTTTACCACAAGACTCATGTCAGTGGCGCTGGGGAATTTCTCTCCTTCATCGTAATTAGGACATCTCCCATCAGCTAGAGCTACCCTAGAAAGAATTTGTTGTGTATATCTTTGTAATGCAAGTAATCTCATTCGATTAATGACTGAGGGGACCTCAAACTGTCATGAACGTCCAGAGTTAGAGCTCTCATTGATGAGTTCATACCTCCAGTAAAACCACAATTTTTTGGTACCTCTGTAAAACGTTGAACTAAGTAAAAAGGTTAATTGCACTGCCTACCTCTTGCTCAAGATCATATCGAAAACAAAATGCGGCAACCTTTGAGATATAAATCAAATGGTTGTTCAAGTTTATCAAGTGTACGAAAACGACGCTCATATACATCTCGATCAAGGCCACAACCGTGACGATATCTCCAATCGTCGGCTAGGATTTCCTGAAACAACTCAATAGAAATCTTCAATTCAGTGTTAAAACATTGTGCTCTAGTTGGAACTCTCGTAAACGTACCGTAACGAATACAACAACTGTGACGACGGCAATCATCCTCATCAAATTGAATTGTTCCTGAATCATCCTCTTTTATACGCGCTATTTGACAGTTTTTTGTTGTTTTCATTTTATTTCTGTCACTATGATGCTCAGTTCCGTCGCATACGTTGATCAAATATGTGAGCTAGGTCGAAATGTAAAATTGTATGCAATTCACACAAACCAGGTAACGACTTGCATGAGCACTAATTTTTGTGAGACAGAGCATCAATTGACATTGATATCTACATTGCCCACGGCAATTCAATATTACTTGAAACTTATAAAGACTCCCATAAATTATGACAAAGAACTTTAACTTAATTATATTTGGTTGATTTTAATGGTTCAGCAAGACTCCTTCTAGATTTCCGAGAGATTAGAAGTCAGAAATGGAGAAAACTTACCTTGATTAGCTGACGCGAGGTTGGTAAAGTAGTTGTAGAAATTCGGCTGACGTTTCGGCGACACGCCTTCTTCAGAGCCTGGGCGTATGTAGTGTTAGTCTATTTGAATGATACGGATGGTCTTATTTATATGCTGCCTAGGTCAGGTTAGAAGATAAAACGAAGAAAGGGCGCGAGATCTCGTGTGATGGTGACACATTCTTCCTTTCGGTTCATTTCGGAGTTTTTGGCGTTTATCAAAAATGCCTCAAGAGTCTTGCCCGTGGACGTTTTTGATTCCTGCGCCAGGATTGTGACAGTCACATCAAAATCCTTGTTGTTGTGTTTTTGTGCCCTATGTAAACCTAAAGGTTTGGTTTTATCTATTTTAGATTTACTGTCTAGATGTTCTTTATGCGGATGAAAAGTGATCTTCCCGTTTCGCCTATATATTCTTCCCCGCATGTTTTACATGTTAGCAAATAAATTGTGCCCGACTTCATACAATCTACCTCTTTTCCGTTGGGGCAGATTATACAGTTGTTGGTGTTGCACAATCGATCATAGAGTCTATTGCGGATCAGCTGATGGCGTAGGGTGGGAGGTGGGGTTTCAATAATTACCACGGAATTTTCAAGACCGCATCTTTTTAGGCACCTTTTAACCGCGCTACTAATCTCGTTTGATATAAATGGCGATTTGAAGGGGACTCTATTCAGGTGCGGAGTATTGTTCTTTTGTGACCTAATTCCACTTTTTGAATATTCCCTAGTGGCAAATGTTTTGTAGCCGTTGGAAATGGCGATCTTTCGTGCCAAGTCTATTGATTCGTTCCTTTCCTCCTCTCCTGTGCACACACTTTTAGCTGTTCGAAACATGTTTTTAATTAGCGATTTTTTCATGTGAGAAGGATGAGAGGAGAGGTAATTGACCAAAATGTTCTTGTTACTTGGTTTTCGATACCACTTTGTACTATAACCACTATCCAAAAGCTTTACTTGGGTGTATAAGAATGGAAGCCAGCCCCCGTTTGGACTTTCTCGCGTAAATCTGATATGCTCTGACTGTCCGTTCAATACTTCAAAACATTTGTCCATTTCCTCCTGTGTGGAACAGACAATGAAACAGTCATCTATATACCGGCAGTAGAGCAATGGGCGGTGAACGAGAATTGGAGCTTCCACCTTATACATAAAAGCGATGGCAAGACTAGGTGCTAAGCGTTGACCCATGGCTGACCCCCTGAGTTGTGTGAAGTATTTTCCCGACCACCGAAAGATTGAACAACTAAGACATTGTTTTAGGAGGGTCATTAGTTGTTGAATTGTGAAGCCATACATGTTTACTCTTTGTTCATTTTCAGTTAAAAGTTCGAGAATGGCTTGCATTGCAGAGTCATTTGATACGTTTGTATAGAGCGAGCTAACATCGAATGACTCCATTACGTGCGAGTTGTTAGGTTTCGCGCAACTTAGGTGGTCAAGGAACATTTTCGTATTGGGTAGGTGGGTTGGTATGAATTTGAGCACCTGAGTAAAAATGAGGTTTAGAAACCACGTTATTCTATCCGTTGGTCCGCCTATACAACTGATGATAGGTCTAACCTTGTATGTTGATGGATCGGTTGACACTAGATCATCAATAGATGTAAGATTATGTGTTTTTATGAGAATGTATAGGACCGGACAAATAGGATTAATGCTCTTGAGTCGGGAGATAACTGAAGTTCCCAAACCCGCTGCACTTGCCGTGTTCGATGATCTCAAACGTTCCCCAAACCGCTCGTTTCCTCCTGCTCGCATCTAAAGACGACCGAGATAAACGTAACTGAAGCATTCGGAGATTGTCGTTCCGCTGAGCGTGAATGGAACATTCAGAACCCATCCGTTCCTTATGAACATCAATTTCGTTAGGTCTAGTTGAAGATCAATCTCTCTACAGGCGTTGTCGAAATCGGTCAACATTCGTTTCGCTTGACTGATGTTTGGTGTTATGAGAACGATATCATCAGCAATGCGAAGATGGTTTAATTGTCGACCGTCAATTTTCACTCCCATATCGTCCCATTCTAATGTTTGCATGCGATTTGCAGGGTAGCAGTGAATGGTTTTGGCAAAATTGTATCGCCTCGTCGAACCTCTCTTCATACGTCAATGGTGATATTGGTGTGAAATGGAGATATTTTGATCGTAGAATCTTTATAGAACTCACAGATACACAGTGGTTGTCTGTACCTCGTCATACTTCAATGAGTCTTGTAATCATGCGGATGTGGTCTATGGTACTAGATCCTTTTCGGAACCCTACATGTTCGCATGGCTGTCCTTCGTCCGAAAAGTTGAGTTTAAATCTTTACTGAACTCCACATCGACGACTTTTTCTCATCTGTTTGGCTAATCGTCTCTGAGGATGGCACATTCCCCACATCATTAGTCATTGTGTTTGAGACTTCGCTTGAAAACACAATATAGTCTGAATGGTCCATGCCTTTCAATTACAACATTGATAACATACAGCAGCGAATACACAATAATGATACCGCGTTGTATAACAGCAATAAAATTAGCACCGACTATAAGGTTAATTAAACTCTCTGTCTATGCAAACCGAGCTAGTTCCATAAACATGATTATGAACACGAAGAACATCAATTCGGCATGCAAACAGTGAAACAGAATCAGTTGAGTCTATTCTCTGTTCCAGAATTTACGATTCTCTTATAGTTCGTCTTTAACCTCTGAAATCGTTCCGTAACATAGCAAGTAGGCACTCAAGAAGTAATTGGTATAGAGAATTTGCAGATGATTTTTTTTTTTGTAAAATATAGTGCTTGTTTTTTTCACAAACGTGTCATCATATCGATTGTGCAGATCTCAACAGTCTTTGCCTTTGGTTTATTTCGTCTCAATCATCGTCTAGAAACAGTTGCGAAGATTTCACGTATCTATTCGACTCCCGCTTGAGGACTTCCTTCTCAGTGAATTTCGTAGAATGATATTTGAGACAACCTTTGATAAATTCTTGCAATTAGCCGAGCTTAGTGTTTTTATTCGGTTTTGAGAATGAGCACTCTAAGCACCCTATCACGGTTTTGAGAGTTCTGAAATCTTGTGCAGGTTATACAACCAGATTGTTCTTAAAAAATAAAATGCAGGCTTTGAATATTTTTATTTCATTATAATACCCTTTCTTGATCGATTGGCTCTTGCAGACCTCGTCAGAAATATTCGTATATAGTCTTTGAGAATGTTTGTAGCGATCTTTCTAATGTTTCGAATAGTCCGTGGTAACAAACAGTTCGGTGCGTTTCGGGGCTTTCGCTCAATGGTGTCGTTTTCTTAGTCGCTCGCACCTCATCACAGGGATTGAATGCCGAAGAATGGTGAATTGTCGTGAAGAAAGTAAAACGTTCTCAAAGACTATTCACACCAGTTTTGAAGAGATTTTTAAAAGTAACTGTTGCATAAAGAAGGTATTATATTGCACATACCAGCCACACACATAGACTATACCTCTGCCTCGGAAGTGGTTTTTCTCCACGGCAGTTTACCAGTCTTCGGTGCTCAATCCCTGTGATTTCAACAAGTAACTGAGGAAACGGCACTGCTTATGACGAAACCGCTGAAGCACGCGTCTGGCGAATTGATGCTACGGATAGACTTATGACTAATCGTTGAAAAGACGGCTAACAACATTTGCAGAAACTGTGTACAAATGTTTTCGCTCTAACTGATGTGGTTTATTTTATGCAGGAAAAATCCGTAGAGGTTGAAATAAACACTGAACTCCGGCCAAAGAAGTAATTCTCCGCTAGCCTATCACATGTGAGGTTTCACTATCATATCTTCCTCATATCTAATATGCTTTGATAAATGGAAATTCAAATGCTGAAGAGTGATGCAGAAAAAAATGGCAGACAAAAGAGCTTGTCGTAAATTGGCTGTGTCATCTGATAAGAAATTTGCTTGCAAAAATCTGTGCTTTATTTTTAGCAAAACTAGTTTTGGCGTAATTTTTTTGTCTCAGCACTGCTCGAGATTTTTATAGAGGTACAGCTGATTCGAGCCAATTCCACGAAAGAGCAGGTCTTGATGTTTTCCAACGATGAAGTCTTAATGGACGCTGTTCGCAGGTATTATAGTAATCAGGCCCGGCCGTGTAAGGAAAGGATTGCGAGCTACTGTGCTAAAATATTCGACACAGTCGTTACTACGCGTAGTATCCAATGGCCGCCACTCTAGACCACCTTTATTTTTCCGCCTGTGCTAATGCGTATCACATACGATAAGTTTTGCTCGTGAATAAGGAATGGTGTGCGTTCTTCAATAACGATAGCGTTCATGTCACTTTGTTTGGACAACGATCACGAAATTGCAATGATACCCATGTCTCAGTGTTTTCAGTTGTGCACTAATGTTTTTGAGTGCCCTGCCTATATGAAATCTCTCTTAACTTGCATTACAGTCCTTGTAAAAATACACTTGTCCTAAAAAATATTTGTTGTCCGTAATCAAAGAAGATACGCTTACACTTCGCTCTTTTGCATAAGACGTCGTCGATGAAAATTTACCCAAATCTGTTCCTCTAACTCATATCAAACACATGGATTTCTTCGGTATGATTGACGGAATAGCTACTGAAGGTATCATTGTTGCTACCGACATAGTGTAAGCCAAGGTGACTTTCGTTATTACATAACTGAGCAGTATCAAATGCAGTCTCCTTTAGTTCAGAGACATAAGTCTGTAAAACGAGCACTATGAGATTCTTTGAAAAAATTGTTTCTGGAAATATTTCGTCACCATATAACTCATATTATTTGCAGGCGGATAATTACTCATGAATCCAAGTGCGAGAATCTCACTGAAAAAAGCCATGTTGACAATTGATGACCACGGGATATCTGAAGAGTGTGTGTTAGAACCCATAAAAGAAACAGACCGTTTTCGGTTGTGTGCATCCTGGGAATCTCTTCTCCATTTCTGTGTCATATATACTCCATTGCAATCGGGTATTTTGTCTTTAAAAAACTTTTTTTCTAAAGACAAGGCGTATATTTTGAGACCAAGACATAAGCTCAAAATATAAATGAAACAACCTCTAGCATATGTTGTTGACAGATGCTGGAATGATTTGCCTAAAATAGCTAATGACAACATCGACGGAGTCGAGAGTATGGGAAGGACAAATCTACTGCTATGGCCTAGTTGGTGTAGTCCATGGAGCTCAGCCCAACAAATGGATAAACTCGAGGCCCAGGTTGGCTTAAAGCTGGTCAGTTGGCAAAAAAGGAAAGTATACTTCAGACTGCTGATTCCTTATGCAGCTCCATTTGTAATAATTCTACTATTCAAATATGTAGAATATCTAGAAGGTTTTTTTGTATTAGGCATGAGAAATCTCATTCACAGATCCAAAGGTTAAACGATTTCCATCGCTTCTCGCCGTGAATAAAGGGCACTTAATTCACCTGTATCAATTTTTTGAAAAACTGGATCAAATACAGATAAACAGAACTGTTTGCGATATGTTGGCCGCAGCTATGAAGTGATGAAAGTAGACACACATCTGCATTTTCTTGCTCGATCATGTTCGATTATGTTGACTGATAAGCAGATCTTTGAATCTCTGATGGAAATTGAACCCGAATCTCACCCTTTCCGAGGAATGTGCTAATCTACTGCACTACCGGAGTTCTTGCTCTGATATCACTCTTTGTGCGATAAAAGGTGGATGAAGCTAAACTTCGCAATTGCCATCTTCTTCAGAATTACGTCAGCACCGATTGGATTAGATTTGCCACATTAGCGACGACTACTGTGTGTTTCACGAAAGCCATTTACAAAGCATGTCATTTCGTTGCTCATTTTCGCGTTCCCATGAAAACATATATGATATCTATTTATGTCTATGAAAACATACAATGTGTATATTGTCGAACTTTTTGGCGCCTATTTGACGCACAGTGATCCTGTCAAGTACAGTTTTCTAGTTCTTTTTTCAATATCCCTTAGTTGTCATTCTATAGATGACAATTACGATCTCTGAATTATTCTCGATGGCTCTTCGATACATTACAAAACGCTTAGGGGGACTATATCAGCCTATCATTCTAAGTGACGCCTTGATTTGTGTTTGCTAACGGAAAACTTTCTTTTACCGCTATTCAAAGTCTTCATTTAACGAAGTGGTTTCGAGTGTTGCTCAAATGTTTGCTGAAAACTAACTGGGTACCCTGCATAGTTTAAATCCTCATAGATTTTTTTCTGGAGATTTTGTCTCTTGTTTGAGTATCTATAGGCCTTTAGTTGTTATACGCTGTTTACGACTGCCGTCTAACCACATTGTTTTCGGCAATCATAATTTTGTTTTCAAATACGTTGAGTTACGTTGCTATCTCTCAAATATCTATATATGCATATATATAATATATATAGATATAATATATATATATATATAAATATATATATATATATATATATATATATAGAGCGCATGTGGCGCAGTGGTTAGAGGTCAATGGTTCGATCTCTCCGCGTTCATGGCTCACTAAGCCATTCAATCCTCCAGTATCGATAAATCGCTACCAGACTGGTCCCACACTTGTCTGGGAGGATAGGAAGCAGTGACTCGGTTCAGCGGGGACCACGGCGAGTCATTGTAAAGACCAGATATGTTTTAGTCACCTCAAACGAAGTTAAAAATTAGAGACGAATGCATGGCGCATCCTTCAGGGATTGATCAACGCTGAGAGCTTTATCCTTTATCCTTTTTCTAGGTTTTAGTAAAGACAGATGCAGCTGAAACTGTACGAGAACATGCTCAAAAGTTTTTCATGGAATTCAAACTGCTTTTTTACTATGCCAATGATGCTGAGTGATATGCGAAAGTTCTGCGTCAAGCAGAAGTTGAATTCACTTCACCCTACAGATAGCGCGTGGTCTAGTCCGTTACACTACTGTACTTAACCCAGCGTAACTGAGTTCATTATCGACGTCGATTACCAGACCAAACTATTAAAGGTTCGTTGCTCGCAGATTGATGGGCTATAGCGTAAAAAGAGTTGTGACAAAACAGGCGTTGGTGGTGCAACTGGTCAAAGCACGCGCCCACGGATACGCTGAAATGTGAGTTCGAGTCCCTAACAGCGCAAGACTCTTGCACATCACCCAATGTCATTGGATGCATTTGTAACATCATACCAACTCTATAAAACGTTCAAAGAAACAATCCTTTTTTTCTCATTCATGGGGAGAACTTCACATTTTAAATATCACATCAACCGTATGACGTACGAACTGACTAATACTAGTGAAGCATAGCGTGTTGCTATATGTCGCACGACCAACGGTGGCAAGTGCAAACGAGCTTAGGATACAAGGCTTCACTTCTTTCGTCTCATAAGTGAGACTTCCAAACAGCCGATTATTAGTTCTTCAGTGATATGTATATTTTTCTCTAGTGAAATTCTTAAAAATTGAAGCCAGTATCGAAACCACACCCGGCACTTTCATCGCTCATAGAGCTTGAGGGTTCCATGCAAGTGGAGTAGATAAAATCGTTTTGCACCAAAAAACATATGTAAATTTCAATAAACGAAATTTCGTTGAATTATGTTTTCTCTTCAAGGTGACGTATTTTCCTCTCAGTGCGCACTCAAATTTTCCTCATTGGTTCTCGATGGACCTGTAAAACAGATCCTTATTCTCCATTCGTCTTCCTGACCTTCAAGGCAGATTAATGCTGAAGCCATGTGATGAAACGAAAACGTGTAGGTTTCAGGTAGCAATTTCCGGTTTGGTCACAAACAGCATTGCTATATTAGCTGTACGATACAATCCGGCATTGCGAAGCTCATTTGGTCTACTATGCACCTCCCACAGCATTGCGAATAAAGTTGGTCTACTCGTGCTCGTCATCTGGGCCATACCGATTATATTTCTGCAAATATTAATGCTTCTCCGGCCTAATAAATTTAAAAAGTTATTAGTTATGTGAAGCACTGAGATGTCAGGTATTTAGATCTTTACCTGCGTTACGCCAACTGCATCAGTGATCATTACATGTAAGCATGTCGAATGCTCGCAAAGTAGTTAAACGCGGAGAAGACGACCTCAAAATTTGCAGTAATGGAAAAATAAAATACCGCGTGACAAAATTACGCGCTATAGTTCCATTGCAATTCACAGTTCTTTAAAACAAGCATTTCTTCATTTGAAAAAGCGTCAGAGTTACTTGTAGAGCTCGTAAGTAGTATTTGTTATACTGGATAAAGCTTACCGCGGATACAGTTTGGATGCAAATTTGTTCTGATTTTGTGAAGATGGAATTTGTAGAATTTTGAATCCATCTTTAAGTTGTGATTCTAAGAACAAGGAAGGTCTCGGGTGATTTGCTAAACTGTTGTCGATAAAATCAGTGTAGTGTGAGGGAGACAACCGAACTGTCATCCTTGTCTGCCTAAAGCACCTAGATGGACTTTACTTTGAAGGGTTTTTCGACATATTTATCATATTTTTGGTATTACAGCATTCCAAAGGAGTTCATAATCTGATAATCACATAACTTGTTTCAAGCCTTTTGTAAAGTCTGGTAGGGCACTTTTTCGCCAGGCCTCGCCATTTCCCTCAATATCGTCATGGTAATCATATTTCCTCTGAAAATTGTGTAACCACTCAGAAATACCTCTTTTGCAGTTCTGATCTGCTAGATGTTTGGCTTCTTCCATCTCCATCAGGTGCCGCATTTTCAGAATGAGTTCTGTCATTTTGTTACCATGGAGATTGGTGATGCTGAGGGGTAGGGAGGCCAAGTGGTTGGGATGCTCGTCGCGTAGCGGTGGGAGGGCTACACCCCTCAACGCTCTCCGACAGTCAACAGGGAACGCTCTGTGAAACGTTATAGCCAGGATGCCGTCTTTGGGATTACAAGGTGATGTATCCAACCAGTGTTCCTGGACGTCCAAGAAGAAGGCGAAAAAGCGAACGGAATTCTACAAGTGCCGGGTTCCGTACAGTAAAAAAGACTCTGAGACGGATCAAATGAATTGTTTGAAAAAGTGTGATGGTGCATGAAAATATGTGGGGTGCAAATACTACAAAAACGGACATGATGTAAAAGAAATTCAAACAAACAAAACTCTTTGAGATTATAAGATTGGGATTGAAGGAAAACCCTTATGATCAGTTAGTTAGAAAATGATTATGTCTTCGATCTCATTGAACATTCAGCAATGCTTGTCTGGATTTTGTGATCAAAGGTCAACTAACAGCAGAGAATGTTCAACACTGCTCTTCATCGACTCCGGCATAAAGCGAATAACTTAGCGCACTTCTCGATGAGTAGATGAAAAGTTATTGAGAAGAGGATTTTCAAATACACCGCAGCAAAACAAATGATTGCTACCGTTGTACTACGTTGTAATAACTGCTTCTACTAACATCATTTGCTCATCAAGAAATGATGAATCAGACGTTTTCGGCATCGAAAAAAGAAGGAACTGAGTTAGCTAATCTAGCTGACCTTAAACCACGTGGGTAATAAAGTTTATCACGAGAAACTGTATTAACACGCGCTCCATTCTACAACGGGCATGGTGAATTTTACTTTCACAGCAAGTGGTTAAGCGTTTCTCACAATCAAAGATTTCCAGCATACTGCTGTTCAATGTTTACGCAAATTTTCAAGCACTTTTCAGATTTAAATATTTTTATATATTTTTTATTATATTTGTAATTATATTCAATGTTTTTGCAGCTGGCTGCTTCATCTTTTTCGATACGATGAGGTAGACGTCGACTTTATCAGACATACGGTGCCTCTATTTCATATCCCTCATGACCAGCTTCTACATCAATCATTCTGGCCGTTATTGTCTTGTTCATCGTACACGACTGTGCCACGCTAATATGCTTGTGAATGAAGAACAAGGATAGTGGAAATCTTAAATGTGGGATATGAAAACAATGTGACGTGTATTTAGCGCACAGATTATCCTATCGTTTTTGGAGGATAGGATCTTGCACTTTTGCACATTCGGATAGGGATGTCAACAGTTTTACAACAGAAACTTGATCGAATGCAGCACTCTATTTGAGCACAGTCAAGTGTACCACTTACCGTTCCGTTGACAGACAACTGACGCGGGCAAGCATCAGTAGAACTTCCATCTTTTTTCTATCGCATGCAAGAGTAGCCTGTACGTGCTTCTCATTCTAGGAGTTCTTTGAGCATCATTTCTTACTTCCAAGCTTTGAAATTTAGCCATTAAATTTGAGCCCTCCCGTGGTGCTCTTGACATGCCGACGAATCTAGTCGCTAACGTCTTTCGTCCACTGGTTTCACAAAACGCATTACGTATTCATTTTACTTTATCGTGACAGCCTGACGTGTACAACGGGATTCTTAACTTTTGATCGCTAACACGTGTGAGAACTTCAATTCTTGCTCTTTTTGCAAGATGCAGGATACACCTAACATCAGCTTTTCAAATGCTCGCTCAATAGCTCCAGTAATACATTCTCGTTGCTTATTAACCATGCTTTTCTGATGCATATTTCGCAGAAAATCGGAAGTTCTTTGTTCCCTTCACTACATCCCCTACTCTCTCCTAATGTTTTCCATACCGCTTGCTTCCTCCCAATCGACTCCTAAGCTACGTCCTTAATCATGATGACTTCCCTACTATATGGAAAATTCCCTAATATGGAAAATTTGTTAATCGTCGTATTGCTGAGTGAAAATGAAGCATACAGAACCATTACATTTCTCACAAACATCCTTTTCCAATATTTAGTCGGAGAACAGCATCTCCAAAGTGCTGTTCGCAACATAGACGAACGATTAATTAATAATAAGTACTTGTGATGTGCAATATTCATATATTATATATATAATTTATTTTAATTATAATTACATAAATAAATATTCAATTTTTTTACCAACGCGTATGTGTGTGTATTTGTCTCTTCCGCTTTCATTATTATTTGAGCCAAAATGTCATATGGTCTGGTGAGGGGTCTTGAAAATCGTAGAAGCCTGCAGGATAGTACATATAGCGAAGAGCAAACTGTATACGTTTAGAGCGACCAATGGTGATTTTTTTCACCTTTAAAGGCGTTATGTACCAACAGCGGTACACGATTGTTTGAAGGCCTTTCTCGCTGCATGAATGCTTTCTCCAAATTAGTTAATCAATCAAAAATTTAAATCTCTGCTGTTTCAACAATCTTGGAAAAGTCTTGTTATTACGCTGCAACAGCGAAAATAAAATTATGTTTCACACTAGATTTTCTTCATTTGCTCTGCTGGAGCTTCGAATGGCTCTTCACTGAAGTTTTATTAGTCATTAGATAGCCCAGACCTCGAGGACTTTGGTAATGTGAATGGTTTTTCAAAAGGTTTTTACAGAACGCTGTAAGAGCGAAAACAAGATCACATTTGACGCCTAAAATGCTACCTCGCCGCTTGGACGTCATAGGTGGTTTATTGGTAATTATAGCTGGAGTTTATAACTCGCAGGCATCTTATCGTTACATAAAAAATTACCTATTGCAAATAAACCTTTTACAAAGGTCTTTTGATATAGCGGGTAATTTTTCTCAAGAAACCCTCGATTTTTTAGCGGTAATACCACGCTCTTGTGAAAAATAAACAAACTTTCAACCCCCATTGTGCATTTGTATCGCTTGTTTTACTAGAACGCAGTTTGAAAGCACATCTTCCAGAACTAAAAATTTTCAATAGAGATCTTATAGGAGGTCTATCTGGAGGTAATTATAATATTTAGCTTGAGCAAGTGTAGGAAGAGAGCGCATTCATCATTGCGTATGATACGGTACTTCCCCTATCACCACCCATATTAAAAAAATGTTAATTTTCGTATTTTCTAGACATTTGAGTAGTTATTCGATAGTTTAAATCTCGTACATTTGAAAGATACTTTTTGTTTTTTAAAAGGTCTTTGTATTATACTATAGCGATAAAAAATATGTTATTTAACACTTCAGCATCTTCCGATTTATTCCATTGCAACACTGAATTTAGGATTGCATTTCACACGCGGCACGTATGCCTTCAACCGGTATGTCATGTTTTACTGCAACTTTGGCAACAAGACGCCGCTGTTCAATATCCATTCGATAGCTCAAATCTCGATTTTTCAAAGGCGTACTCTTCTTTCAGAAAGTTCTCTTTGCGAGCTGCAACAACAAGAATAAGAATGTGTTGCACATCTGAGTGTTTTTCTCCAGGACGACTTTTCTCTCAGGCCTTCACATCCACTCGACAGCGCAAATCTAAAAAATTCCAAGTATATGCTTGGTTTTCAAAGAAGACTTCTTAGTGCAGCTAAAAGAATAATGAATTTTACGCTCGTCGAGCACCGCACGCCACATGTAATTTGCTCTGCGCGATCTACACGGTGCCGTGTGTGGGACTCAATAATCCTTCAGCTGTAACATTGTTAAAACGTCTTTCTCAGAAATCTAGCTTACCATTAAGATTGTTGAAATCTGTGCTGTCGAACGGTTTTTGAAAATTGAATGGAAACCTCTGTTTAGTAAAAAATGCTTGAGTGTAAAAGAAAATTTACTTCACCTTCACACTATAATATGATTGATCATTTAGAAATAAAACACACTCTTCAGAACTCGATATTCAAGCTGTTGAGTAATCACTGAAACCTCAAAAAGAAATAAAAACACTTTTTGAATATGCTTGTGAAAAGGGAATCTTACTGAGAGCACTTTTTTGGATACATATAAGTCTGACCAAGAGTTTGCATAAGTCAATGTTCTAAGCCTTTTATTCAAACACGAATGTCTCTTCTCGTTCAGAACTTCTTTACTATTCATATGTAATCAACCTTTTCTCGCGTGCATCAACTCTGAATATTTGGAAAAAAACGAATGCTTGATATGAACTTAGTTATAGTGAAAGTTTTCGATGAACAGGTATCAAAAACGGCATGCATGATATTTTTTGATAAATTACTAGCTGTTTTCTAATTTTTTTCTACTATGATGACTCTTGGATTTTGTATAAAACTAGGTGGGAGCAAAACGAAAGATTCACCTTGTGATCCCCTTTGTACAATGCAATACAACTTGGTGAATGCTTAATTCGATACGATCGCGGAGTAAACGAGCGTTTCCTTAACAGAAGACTTGTGTAACTGAAGAAGAAGTTTATGAGCGAGTAAAGATTATTTCGTTCTATAAAAGTAATGCAAAAAATCAGGACATTTTTGCCAAACGATGAAGAAAACCTTAATCAAACAACGAAAATCGCACAATTTGCTCTGTGCTCATCGATTTCCATAGCCGTTCGTCAAGGGTTAAGAGTTTCTTGGAAAGAGTGTCTCTAAAGCAAGTCGTCTTCCATTCACTATAGTATGTTACGGATGTCATGCACATTGAGCGGATTTGAAAATACTGAGTTAACGGGTTGAGGACCAGGAACTTTTTTTTGAAAAAAACAAATACGTTTTTAGATTTTTTGTAATCTTATGTTCCGATCGACTACTGAAAGTTCAGAAGGAAAGTATATGTTCAGAGATAAGGCTTTTTGGAAAAAACTCTTTCTGGTAATAGAAACACTATTAAATTTTATCATAACAACCTCGTGCTCTGACTTATCAAGAAATTTTTTAACTGCCTTCGTAGCATACCCAATAATGTAGAGTAGTGCGCACAAACGTTTGCTTCAGTTGGGATTCGAACCCACATTTCACTCTATCCGGGAGCGCCTGCCGAAGCGTTGCACTACCGACGCCTATGGTGCGTCAGGTCGGTAGTGCAACGGCTGAGCACGCGCTCTCGGGCACAGTGAAATGGGTTGAAGTCCCAATTGAAACAAACGTTTTTTGTACACCACTCTACATTATTGGGCACATAACGATGTAAGTGACGGCCAAATAAAATGTATTCTGATTGATTATTATGATAACAGTTTTTTCTGGATGTCACAAAATATAGAATTTTTTTCGAGCTATACTACCACTTGGCGATCAAAATGTGCAGCAGCTACTGCTACCAATTCAATATAAAAAGGATTTGAGGGTTCCAGCAAGCCGACTCTTTAGAGGCGCATTGTATTATTTCAAATACACATATGTTTAGTCAGTTTTTTCATAGGGCAGGAAAATCTTCTCAAGTTTTGAAAGTCCTTTGATAATTGAGAAACGGCAATTACCACAGTGTGCCTCGTTTTTGAAAAGATCTTGTTGTGAGCTGTAGCAACAAAATTACTATAAAGTTTTGCACTCGATTTTATTAGTTGAGTCAGCTAGTGATTTTTAGACAGATTTTCTTCGATTTTTTCACTGTTATTCAATAGCTCTAATCTCGCTAACTCTTAACAGCGTTCGATTTTTCGAAAAAGCTTTATTTAGCGTTGTAAGAGCAAAGAAGATTTGCGTCGGAGCCTATGGGTTTATTTCACCAATATGGGATATATTGCATCAAAAGCAAATAAGCGTGTGCAGGAAACCACAAAGCCGCATAGCAGCACAAAGACTTAGAGGCTTCTCTGAATTGTTAAGAAATACCCTAGTTAAATAACGTGTACGGTCACACATTCTTGGTGGTATTCACTCGAGTGCCGCTCAATGAAGAGGGAAAGAAATGGAGGTTCGCTTCTTTGAGAAAGTGCATCGCAAAATGATTGTGAGAATTCGTTCACTTGTTGGATGAGTGAGAGCAATTTTTTGTGCTGACATTTCATAAGCGCAATTTCGTGAATCATCTGCGGCTCTTTGTGGTTTCAAGGGGACAAATAAAAAACCGATCTTATTCGCTCGAGAGGAGTTTTTCTTAGGAGTGTTAGTAACCATTCGAAAACTGACACCTTAGGCCACATCCCCACGTCTGGTCTTTTAAAGCACTATTTTGCAAACGCTGTAAATTTCAAAGTAAGATTAGCCTCAAACGCGCACATTTCTCGTCGGGCAGAGCTCTTTCTTTGGGTTCCTAGTAAATTCGATAGCTTAGTTGTTACTGATTCCACTGCTGTGCTTATGTCATGAAAAAGCCGTTTCTCTGCAACGCCGCAAGTCAAATAAATCAAATTTGCATGTGCAATCAAGGTGGACTTCCGCCAATTAACTGCTTTGGGTGAGGCAGCCACATAAGCTAATGCGATACCGTAAGACCTGTGCATGATCTACACATCATAGCATCAGCGCACGTGGCTGTCTCACCCAGGGCACGAGAATTGGCTAAAGTACACCATGGTTGCGCAGGCGGCTTTCACCAATTTTACTTGCTGCGTTGCAAAGCGCGCTCTTTTTAGGATATGAGTGCTGCATAGGAATTGGCAACATTACGCTATAGAATGATTACTGATAGTCCAGACAAAGAGCTCTGATTAGCGGATTATGTGCATTTCTGCAATGCAAGGAATTTTCTTTGGTAGCATAGTCAAGAAGGCTTTATCAAAAACAGGCGACGTCGGGCTGTTGCCTGAATTCTTAACTTTTGAATGATTGCTTTAAATCCTACGAAAGATCCCTCTCGAACGAGTGAGATTGGTTTTTCATTTGTCGCTTTATAATCACAAACTATCAGATCCGCTTATATGTGAGAGATCACACATCCATGGCTTTTGGCTTCTACATCGTCCGTGAGCGATCGGTTTACTTCTTCATTCCCACTTCTATTCCTTGAATTCGGGGTTGACACCATGCCCGACTCAACTGGTAAGAAGTCCAACCGGAGATCCGCCGTCGAAAGCTATTTTTTTGGAATCAACATCGTGAAGACCTGAGATTGCCCTTGCAAGGCAAAGTCAGGAATCCGAGCGAACCAATCTGCACAACCAGCAATAAACCAGCCTCAGTACCCCGCACACTGGGTTCTCCCGTCTATGGCGTAAAGCGGTGAGACTACCATTGAGAGGCTAGAAATTACGGGATACAGATGAGGTCCCTGAAACCGGATCTGCTGAACACGCAAATGAGATGCCGAAAAGACTGTTTTTTACTCGACACGTACGATGTAAGAACGCTCTCCACTGACGCCGATCTTGAATTTCTTGATGCAGCACACCGCATAAAATAATATGTGATTGCCGTACAAGAAACGAAAATCAGGAAGACCAATATACGTCAACTCAACGACGGACGCTAGCGATACAAGAAGAAAAATTCTCGTCACGAAACGTCGGCGGAGTAGGATTTGTCGTTCACCCGCCGATAACTCATCACGTCGAATCTCATAAAATCCTTTCCCCTCGTCTGGCCATCCTTCGAGTTCAGATGGAGAGCAACAGAAACATCAGCATCATCATTTGCTGCGCATCGAGTGAGTCAGCTGACGAACACGAACTGGATGCGTTATATGATCAGTTGGAGGAAGTTATCCACAGTGATAAGTCAAAGCACAAATTCATTATCGGTGACCACAATACCACATTAGGGAAAGCAAACAAGATCAAATATAGGATTGGGAAGTTTGGATTAGGAGAGGTAAATCGGAACAGGATTGTCTTGCAGGACTTCTGTCTGCGGCACGTCTCTTCCACGGAAATTCACTTTCCTAGAAGAAACAACATCGCCGCTAGATATGGGAGTTACTTAATGGCGCGACACCTGCGGAGATCGACCATATACTTACAAACAGAAGATGGTGCCCACTTGGCACATCCGCAGTTCCCATCATTCCGTACTGGCTACGGTCACCGCCTTCTTCGCGCGAAGATTTGATTCAGTCGTATGCCGGAAGAGAAGTCATGTCAGCAGTCAAGGAGAAATTGTCAAGATGTTTGCTGCAAAGACATTCCAAATGAAACCCTGTAAAATTCATGACTGACAGATAAAGAATAATTCGGCCGAAGACCGCGAGCTGCTTGTCAAATGTCTCAAAGTTGTGCCGAGTTCGCTTCAATTCAACAAAGAGTTTAGATAGCATCTCTACTGCCACTAAGGAGTTGCTCGAAAAGAGAAGAAAATTGAGGCTCGATGCTAATGCAACTCATTTAGCTCAAATGATAATGAACTACAGCTGCAGGAGAGCGTTGCAGGAGGATCTTGACCGGTACAAGCAGAAAGAAACTATTGGAATCACCACAAAAAAGATTTAGTCCAAAGGAATGCTGTCGGAACTTGAGCGAATATAGTGTTCTGCTCGTAGTCTTGATGAATGACGATTGGAATGCTACAACATCTCGCCATGCCATGGAATTGAAAGCGGAACAGTTTCACACCAACCTTTTCTGTTCCGCGTCCCTTCCCGGACCCCCAAAATCCTCACTGGAGAAAAACCACGTAGGACTTTACCCTCCAAAGTGTGTGTTACTATGAATAGCATGAAGAATGGCACAGTCTAGGACTTGATAACACCACCGTCGACTTTCTAAGAGCTGGAGGCCATAATCTACATGTATTGCTCACCACTCATGTGATATCCTACTTTCAGAAGGAAAAAATTCAGACCAGTGGATGACGTCACACATAATCATCCTCCCTCAAAGGAAGACCAAAGTGATCTTTGTAATTGTCGCCCAATTTGCTTTTGAGTGTGCTCTACAAGTTCTTTATGAAGATCATACTTCTGTGCACATCAAGATTTTTGGATGACGCTCTGTAAATAGAACAAGCAGGATTGCGTAAAGGACGTGCTGTATGGACCACATCTAGACCGTATCACGGGTCACTGAAGCCTGCTGGGAATATTACATACTCTTAATACTATCGTTTGTGGACTATGAAAAAAGCGTTTGATAGCGTCGAAACGAATGCAATCCTGTTAGCGCTTGTCGATCAGGTAGTGAACCCGTCCTATTATGGAAACCTTGTCAGAATGCTATCGAGACTGCACCACGAATTACAGCTTTTCCATCGACCTCTGACCATACACATTAGTAAAAAAGTTTAAACGATATCGCCAAAGCTGTTCACCGCCTCGTTGCAGTAAGTATGAAGTTGCTTGATTGGGACGGAAGGGCATTCGTGTCGATGGGTATTTCCTCCGACATCTTTGTTTCGCGGACGACATCGTCATCTTTCCGAAAGGTATCAATGAAGCAGAGGCGAGGTTAAAGAAATCAAGAAAAGTGGGAAAGGATATCGGATTGCGTATTATTAGGAAATACCCAATTCATGAAGAACCCATGGTGCAGTGGTGATCAAGTCGAAATGCATGGTTCTCTGATTGCAGAAATCACCTCGTATGTTACCTTGGGCGCTCATTGAACAAAGAAAACATCACGATAGAGGAAGTGGAGAGAAAGAGGACAGCAGCATGGGCCACATTTGGGCCTCTCGAAGAAGTCAGCGATCAACTAACGGACCCAAAACTCCGAGCTCATTTTTTTGATTGAACGGTCCTCCCGGCGCTCTGCTACTCAGCTACATGTGGGCTGATACTTCGACCACGTCAAGACTGCTACGAACAACTCACACAGCGCTTAAACGTTGTCTTCTCAAATGTAGTCGAAGCACGCACCATCTGGCTGGTTTGCGTAGCTTAGATCTTCAAGGTTTATCCTATCTTCGTGACAAAGAGGTCTATACATCTACAGCGAAACACGGATGGGCCAGTCACATATTGAGAAGAACAGACGACAGATGGACGTAAAGAGCTGTAGAGTGGATTCCACGACAATATACGGATCCTCGAAGACGACCACCTACACGTCGGGCAGACGTGTTACTTAGAAGAATTAAGAAGCTGTACTCGCAGTCGTCGATATTTTTCAGATCACGGTATGGCACTCGCACCAGCACCCATGCTTAAATCAACCACCGTCGTGAAGGAATATTGCGCAACAACGAGACCAATGAAATATGTGATGGGGTTCGCACAACTAGTGAAGACAGACCGTTCAAGTATCTAACTGTGTGTCCACACATCCATACTTCAAAAAAGTTTTATGGATAAGTGTTTCAGTTATGCATACTCATCAAGTTTCTCACCGGCTTACTCCAGCAAAGTCTTGTACGTGTTGGCCAATCACAGCCCATATACTACTCACATTGGGAAAAGTCTGCTAGTGCGGTTTTTCTCTGTTTATCATGGAAAATTACATAATTAGTCAAATTAACGATGCAAGGTTCCTTGCTCTGAATTCATGAAATCGGCCAAATGATCCTGTACTGAAATAGAGCAAATCTTATTGTATTACATAGATCATAAACTGTGTATCTGTTTTTTTTTATCGCTTTGGAAACTTTTCCACCTAATTTGTTATTGATGATCTGTTTCAGACAGAGGTAATCAATTCTTTA
Source organism: Parelaphostrongylus tenuis (assembly GCA_019055375.1). Lineage (NCBI taxonomy): Eukaryota > Metazoa > Nematoda > Chromadorea > Rhabditida > Metastrongylidae > Parelaphostrongylus > Parelaphostrongylus tenuis. The sequence continues at coordinate 199,468 of JAHQIW010003944.1, read as the reverse complement.
ACAAGGTTCAAAGCATATCTGTGACGTAGAATAAGCGGTTTTCAGGACCACCGTTGTGCTATCCCACTTTGTCTCTCTTATCTTTGTATCAAATGGTCGCATACACAGACGGTAACGTTTAGCAGTCATAATGTCTCCATCAGTTCGTTCACCTTATGCATTCGCTGCAGCTAGTCATCAAGACCATTCAAACGTAGATCAACAAGGAAATTACAGTACTCTGCCACCATATAGAGCATGTGTGAGCACAGAAAATGAACTTGTTATTTCAACTATAATTGTCCACAAATTCCTTGATTATCGATTGATTTGGAATATTTATAATTGTCCACAAATTCCTTGATTATCGATTGATTTGGAATATTTCCCAGAACTCGAAAAAGTTGTGATTAGGATACGCAAACATTACTTCATCGCAATTCCTGTAAGCAATACTAAATAATACTGAGTGGTAAAAAATATCAATAATGATCGTCGTCCTCATCGCTGCTTATGTGATGCATTGCATTCTCCACAAGAGATCAGGAAAATTGCACATAAATATATACAGTAGCCATTTATGTCTAATAGGGTCGGCAATGGAATACTGATCTTGTACAATAGATATGAAAGCATTGCTGCTAAAATAGAAACAAAACAGGAGTACAAAACAATTATGTCCCCGAGCTATCTGAGATCTAGAGTATTCTGCTGCAGGTTTGTCATTGCTACCGTTATTCCTATGTTGGCTTCCACAATCGTGTTCATATAGCGGTGGTTTGAACTGAATACTTTCTGAGATCGTATCACTGCTTTGAGGAAGTGCTTTCCCCTTAATCTTGAAACGAGCAGTAGCTGTTTCGTGGCAAATGAAAAGATAATGGTGTGCTTCAAAGATTTCCTTTTTTTCTCTAGGGCTGAACCTACATTGTCTTTATTAACTGTGTATGTGGACGATTGGAATGTGATTTTTAAGCTTATCCGTACCAAGTTGCTGAGATTCATAGCCTATAGCCGAGATGTTTTTATACACTTAAGTTGTGCACGATCAAACAGCACATATTCCATGAAGTCACTCGATTCTACTTTGATGTTAGTGAACATGTTGTTTGACTCCTCAATCCAAGCTCTTTCTGAATTTTCATGAATTAGAAGGTGATAAAGAAGCGTGGCGTCGACTCTTCCAAGGCAAGATTCTCAAAAATTTCGTTGATATCTGTTGAGTGGCAATCAGAGGCTTGGTCACGCGACTAGGCACTTTTGCTCTCTCTGTGCTTTATGAAAGGCGTGTATCTCATTCAATTTCTAAGTGTTTTCGCTTTCTTTTGATTGATTTTGCAAAGTATGTGTAGCGAAACTTAGATTCTATAGCTTTTAAGACCAGTAAAGTGTTATATGATTTGATAGAGCAGGGTAACGATTGTAATGCTGACATCATTAGCGATGGATTGCAAAAATTGCGTTCCTCGTGACCATCGATTCCTTCATGAGCTATCACGATTGGATAAGTTTCTGTTAACCTAAATATGTCCTTGGACCACATTGTGACGTGGTCCTGTCGTACGTGGAAGAAGTTGGATGAAAATATACGTTTTTTTTTTCGAAGTGTTACACATAGTAGATTGTTCAATTTTGCTCAAAGCTTACACTTGGTTTGTGGTTAGAGCGCTGTCGATTGTATGGACGAGGTTTAGGAAAAGTGCGTCTTCTTGCAAACAAAAATTTCACTGTACGGAGAAGGCTTTTGTTGCCAGTGAAATGGTGGAAAAGAGGTCTATCGAGGTACTGCTATATACTACAGTTAACAAGATTTGTAAATGATTTGCAACGGAATTATCAATTCTTGAGCTAAGAGTAACATTATCTTTTTTGCCTGGTAGTCTTTATATTACTTGTCAGAACGAATAAATTTGCTAGACTGGTGGAAAAGTAATTGCGGTCTCAAATTTGTAGTTTGAAATAATTTTGATTTTTCTCATAGCACCATGTCATAAGATAAATTTCAACGAAGCATAAACAGTAGCTAATTATGCACCAACCATGAACTCAGGAGCAACTTTCCTTCTCATTACAGCATTCTTTGGTAGGAACATCGCCACTAGCGGATTTGCGGCACGTCGCTATTTTTGGAGGCTCGCTATTCAGATTAATTGCTTAACGCTTGAATTCGAGCTCAACAAGTTTGTTTTAGTCTCATATTTGCGGAGCGCACCAGATTGATGAGCACAGAAATAATTTCAAATCACTATCAAATGAAACTAATCTTGAATTATCGGCAAATTCCTTGATAAAGTAATGTATAAATCACATCCTGGAAAACAATCATGAAGCAAGCTACATGATTTCTTTATAACAAAAGAAATTCCATGCCTTGGAATATGTGAAATCATGAGAGGATGGAATTTATTAGGCACTCAAAACACTACAATATCCTTATAAAAAGGTGAATGTCAGGGATAATCTGCGTCGCTCGCTTTCGTCGACGGCTCTGATACTTTCACGAATCTCCTTCACTACGGTTTCGCACTCTCGTTCGAGATCTTTTTCATCGACATCAAAACTCAAACTTTTATATGAACGCTGTTTTTCGTAAATGGAAAAGGACTTCGGTGTCCCTGTTGTTACCATCACAGGTTTTTGGTGGACACATAATCGGTTTCGTTGGAATAACCACTGTTTCGGAACCGTGTATTAGCTACAGTAGTTGATCTGTTGTAGGTCTTTAGGAATGATCGATATCCCTTGCCCTTTGGTGCTGTCACTATGCGTTTTACTGTGCAACGAACCGATTGTCACCATAGGCGAATAGGTCCATGAAGAAGCTCCGTGTTTATTTGCGGCCGCTACACAGCAGACGAGGAAGAGTGGTCCACGGGGAAGCACAAAACGCTCACCCGTTTTTTTTTTTTTCATCGAAAATCTCCTTGTCGACTATGGTCACCACCTGAAAACTCAAATATCATGAAATACGAAGAGAAGAAACGACTTACACTTAAACAACCGATGAATTACTCAACTATTGTTAGCGAACAATTGAGTAAATCTGATGTGATATTAGAAACGATTGTTGGTCAAAGGCTATGGCAAAATGGTTCGAACCAATGAGAAGTTCTTTGCTTGGCAAATGTGGAACCATCGGAACAGTTTTGTGTTTTCAAGCTTGACAATCTATGTCTAAGCTACACTATATGTCTACTCTAAACGATGCATTGCGCAAAATTTTGAAAGTTCGGGAAACGCATGATTAGAGGTGGGGTGTGCTCTTCAAGCTCGCTCGTACTGGCGTTATATCAAGCACCCCTTGCTTACGAGGCTGTTGGTTATCATCAAACTTGTCTAGGAAGAAGACTTCTCTAATTCATAAACGCCAGCAACTGACTCTAAGGTGAGAAGACCTGGGACACTTCAGCACACCTATTCTAAGCTTTCAGGAATCAGCGGTAGATCTCCAGTCAGCGATATCAATGAAGAAATCGTAACCAAATATACATGAAAACCTCAAAAAACTTTGATAGATGGCAAATGCAAGACAGCGGTCCAAATAAAAGAAGGGCTGGAGTATGTAGAACAAAATCAAATGAGCTACTACCATTTCCACAGCTACATGCCATTTATTTAGTTTGCTAGGCTTGTGATTTATCTTTGTCTAGACAAAGATAAAAGAATTTAAATTTTCAGAAAAGCAGGCGTGATTATCTTTTTGCCACAGTTTAAAGTTGAGTAAAGAGCAATGAAATGGAACTATTGACGACTGCCTTATGCAGCTTTCGTATAAATTTTTTTGCTGATGGTGAGGAATCATAGGTGAGAAAAGTAGGAAATGATGCTGAGCTGACGAAGACAAACGGGGGATGCTTGCTGAAGTAACTTGTAAAACATCACTTCGGTACCAGTCCAGAAAAAAAAAGACGGAGTTAGCCATTGGTTTCGAAACACCTTTAACGAGTTGACAATTCAAAGCTCAACAGATGACAGAGCAAACTTCCTTTTGTTAGTGAAACAAGAACCATTGTTCATTCGGCCATTGTTCTGTTACGTAGAGCGACAAATGGGTTCTCCGCTACCAAATATGTTATTTTTGAGTTTTGACAATGGAGTATAGAAAAGAGACGATACCCTCAGCGTTGATCACCTTTAGAGTATAAGGGTTGCACACGATATCATAGGCATAATTAGAGGTGAATGAATGCATATCTAGTCCACACACTGCTTTGTGGTGGCCTACCTATGCATCAAATCGGTGTTGCTATTTTCCCCGAAAAAAATCTGATATTGAACCCGGAGCGAGCGATAGAAGGCCTGCTATCCTTAAACGAGTAATCGAAGCACCCACTGCGCTGGACAGGTGACCGTGAAAAAATAAAAAATTTCTTGAAATCAAATTCTCATAAAGGCATGGTATTACCTTATCTGTGGGTGATCTGCACATAATGTTTTCTACTTCGAACTTTTAGAGTCTAACAACGTCGTCATAGCTGAAAAAGTGCAACTAAGAGTATAACTCCTTTCATCGGCATCCGTAAGTGAAGTACATTAACTATGCTGTACGAAGTGGCTCGGCTACATCAACACTGTATTGAGTCATCAAAAACTGAAAGAACAAGTATTCAAAAAATTCACTCATTGATAGTATTCAGTGCACCTCTGATCATCTATTGTCAATTTTGTTCTCAAAAGAAAAAATAAACCTGCAGAATTTGTTCGAAGATAAGAGATGTCAAAATAGATTTTTAATCCTAGGCACTGCTTTATTTTTCATCGAATTTTTATCATAGAAAATATGCGCACCTCACGAGCACTGTTCGCTTCACAGTGTACACGATATGCAACAGCATTCTGTGCTGGCGTCCAGCTAAGTCGAATGTCATGAACAGGATGGTAGCATATTATTTTTCTGAATTTTAGTGAGTTTCTCTTTTTATTCACTTTTCTTGTAGACTACTTTTTCTTGTTTTAGCACTATAAATGCGTCTTTCTTTCAATCAATAGTGTGTTTGTAGAAATATATATAACCTCCCAATCGAATAGTTAGGACTTCACCTAAAAACTTAAAATAATGCGATCGAATGTTTTAAGCCCTGCAAAGGTCTTGTAACGGCATCTCTAGTGGTACACGTACATTTCGGCGTCTGCTAGAACGCCTCATCAGTATCACATGCCCTACGACTTACCTCTGCTAAAACTAGCAATCGTTGCCGAACAAGTACTACGCTTCCGAGGTAGGCCGTACCTCATGTAGTACTGATGAGGCGTGCTAGTAGACGTCGGAACGTACGTCTACCACTAAAGATGCCTCTACCAGACCTCTGAAAGGCTTGAAGCATTCCACCAGATTATATTGAAATTTTAAGCGAAGTCTCAATATAATCGAATCAAAAGTATGTGTGGCAGCATGAAGATGAAGAAGCTCAAGGAATATCATGCGCTGCAGCAGCTGCTAAGCGATGCTGTGCACGGAGCTATTGTCTTTTGCAATTTTTGTAAATTCCCTAAGTGATTCCACCAGCTCTACCGATGACGGACGTCTTGAGCGCTTTTCTTACGTTGTTTATGACGTTGCATTGCTGAAAATCATGAACAAGTCGTCGGACAGTACGTAATCCCCTAATAGGTTGCTTTATTAGACAACCGAAAAACTAGTGTTCATCTAAAAGTTTGAGTTTTGAATTGCATCGCATCTGCTTGTGCCATGTTTTGATGTTCAAAACAATGACTATAGACAAATTTCCGCCAAACCGATGCATATTAATCTATTTTAAAGTCGTATATCGCTTGTGGCTTTCGTTAACTAGTAGTCCCTGCATCCAAATAGACAATACGTACATTTGTAAGTTTTTTAGAACCCGAACACATGAAAGGCTCCTTTGCAACCTCTTTGATATTGCTCACTTTTGTACTATGGCATCAAAGATTTCAGAAGGGTACTAATCCATCTAATGATGAGAAGTCCATTGTGTAGGAGGTAGTGGAAAGATCAGTATGGTAATCATTTCAAATCCTTCACCTATGCTTGTGCGATTATTTGGTCGATGGTGCTCAATGTTGTTTCACAGTGTCAAAACGACGATATTGTTGCTCTGCAGGATTTACGGTTTTTAACTTTAGGTGCAGTCGCAAACTTTGTTCTACTTAGCTAAATTTTCCACATTTTATCCAGGGTGTTTTTTTTTCACAGCTGAGAAAGTCGCGGTGATTAATTTCGTCCACCAACCACCAAGCAAATACGGTAATTCACAATTTTTTTGAATTTAAACTCTCAGAAGCTGTTGCATGTGTGTCCAATTCTTCGCAATCTATTTTCCGCTGAAGACTACATTGTTTTGTGAAAACACATCAACTTCAAATGCAGAAGAATAATAGCATCGTCATTACGCCATTAAAAATCTGAGAAACACCAAGGTTCTAGTTTTCCGTGCTTTTGTTGGATGCAGTCGAGTATGAAAACTTTTGTTTTTTGCGCTCATGAATGAAAAGCAATAGGTAGCTTGAATAATCGTGACCTGACATATGTGGCCGTATTTTGTACTTCGTCACTGCCGATGTTTTCTGGTAATAAATCGGTACCGTTGTGCAGATGCAGTTTCCTATTACCAAGCTGAATTGCTTTGAGTTGAGGGTAAGCACGATTGAAATAAGAAATTATACGCCTTGTCACTGTGAATGATTGGAGCAACATAGTTATCAGATTAAATGAACATGCGCATATAATTTTTTTTTTGACATTTTCGCGCTGTTCATGAGTACATTTCTTGTTAATTCACTGAAAACTATATGGGGTCCACAGCAAAATGGACCTTTCACACCTATCTGTGCACGTTTTGTTATATGAGCCGATTTATTCATGTGAAATTTGGCACCTTTGAAATTTGCGTTTTTCCGATTTGAAGTTTTGCGGCCATACTTTCCCATCTTTTTGAGAAAAGAACAATGAAACTTCAAACTCAAGTAGTAAGTTCGCCTTGCTTTTACCCCACGGAAAATTTGCGCCAACTTCATTCACATTCAAATCGTGGTGCAATGAATTACTCCAAACATGAGCCAGATTGCTATAACGTCAACGGTCGTGATTGGGTCAAAAACTTTATCAATGTCAAAAAAAGAGGAAAAAGAAGCATACTGCTGGCAGTTTCTGTTTTCGCAAAGAAAGTACAAGGAAAATTGAGAATTTATATAATCTTACAAGCACGGTAGATGCACAGAGGCTGAGTTACAAAAAAGAAAGAATGGGGAAAAAACTTCTCAAATTCGTTTTTGTAACTGGAACCTCAAAATTCAAGTTTTTTTTTGCTTATGGGGGCTTCCTTATTTTGTTACAGTTCAGCTTCGCAAATATTGCTGGCCAGATAAATACAAAATGCTTACTGGGTGAGCCCTACTTAGAAACCGAGAATTAAGTTAAAAAGCATTTCTTTATCTTGTAATTTGATCTTGCTTACTTTCTTATATACTTAGATGGTCCGCCTTCATCTATTGTGCGGACCCCAACATATATTTCAAATGGAACATTCTGATCGTGCATATAATATTTCTTGGTTTCCTGACTTAATATTGCAAGGGCTTCTTCAGGTCTTCATAATGTCGTTTCCAAGAAATGAATTTCGGCGACGGATCCCCGGCCACGCTTCCTACTACTTGATTCGGAGATGGTGTTGGGGGATGTCAAAAACAGAGGTAGGAAAGAAAATCAACCGACCGCTCACAGATGATGCAGAAGCCGAAATCTCACAATTTAATCTATTATATCCAAATGATCACATAGTCCAGTGAAATTCATATCTGCCCTTTGATATGCTATTTTACACATCCGGATACCCTACTAACACTGCAGTCCTGTTAGGAGTTACCATCGCCCCAAAAAGCCACATCGCAGGGCTTAGAACTATCCGTTCGTTCATCCATAGGGCAAGCAGCTGGATGTTGTAACGAGTTGAGAATTCCGTGCCACAAGTTTCTCGAGTTTTTGTGGACATTAGTTATCATTTAGCCAAAAAAATGATTCAGTAACCTCTGTGTTGCTTAACCGTTGAAATTCTACCACTGATAAGCCACTTAAGTACCTAACTAAGATATTTAATTATTTATTTTAGATATCACTAACTAAAGATGCACTTCTGCTGTACAAAAGCTACTCATAGGATAACAAATAGAAGATATGCAACCGCAGTAAGCTGGTCTCCGAACTTTCCTTCATACTCAGCTTCTTCAGAACTCATCGTTACTTATCGTTAGTAGCAATCACAACAAGGATACCAATTCTTACGATAGGACCTTTAAATTTATTATGAAACTGTAAATTTATGATTGAACTGGTAAAAAACTGTATGTTGGTTGCTCGAAATTTTTAGCTCTGACCATGTCATAGTTATTGCTGTAAATTACGAGTTTTACATAGTAATAGTACGTGCTTCTAAACCATAAGATCGAATTGATAAATGAGATCTGCCAAGCATCTACATCTGATAACAATCAGTAAATCAATCAATGAATCACTAATTGCGACTGCGCAGGCCTTGTTTGTGAGTATTATTTCTACGTGACCCAAATAGATAAGTATTTACCTAAAATGGAACTTTTTGCTTCCACACTGCATTTACGTCACGACGAACGCTAAATGTGTCTACCTGCAATAGTCGCATCAGTTTGCGCTGAACGCAATACCATTTTGAAGAGAAGGTTCTGTGGAAGCTGGGAGAAGGTGTTGTATATGTGCAACTGCTCCTAGCGTATACTTTGTTGTTGTGAAGTATCAATCTCTAGAACAAGGAAGTTCTTATTTGGCAGTGTGCCACTGAATAGGCCCGTGTTGGTCATGATCAAGTTCGCGGACAGCATTGCTGCTGTCGAATGGGCGAGACTAGTGAATCAAGTGGGCAAATAATACAATGATTAGCAGATACTCCTTGATCATATGATTGAGAAATCCAACCTGGACGCAACTCCACAACAAAAAGCGGCTATCCTAAACGTATACTGGCAAGAATGACAAAACAAAAGGGAGGTGAACCTTTGTCTTAAAAGCGAACATGCGAATTACTACAATTGCTCCAATATGGCTATTCAAGTGCTGCACGTACGTATCGGCTTTCAAGTCAAGCCTCAACAGTAGCACATGCCTCCCGTTCAATCGAGCCTCTACATTTGAGGGAATTGGTGTCTAACATGTTGCAACCGCACGCCAGATCAAAAGGTCACTTGACAATGCAGTGACAACAGATTGCTCAATGGCTGGTCAAACACATAAAGCAATACCTTTTTATTCGGCTGTTTTTGGAGACCTCGACTAAGACCTTAACCATGTATGCAGTGCAAGATGTTTGGCGCCGATTTCCTTATATGTAGAAGCTCAAGTGAACCGAAAGGCATGTGTTACTGATGAGGCTTGGCATGAAATTCTGAACGTAGGACTAGCACTCGAAAAAGCATATCAGACTTCATAAGAGGCTCAAAAACATGCTATCAGATTACAAGTGAGTGCTAAGCAATCAATATGTTTTATTGAAATTCTTTTCTAGATATTTATGGAAGGATGCGCCGAAAATTACAGGCGACTTGAGAAATCGAATCAATCAGTAACAATGCCGGGGCAGTTACGTTATACACAGATTTTGCTCTTCAAGTCTTTAATCTTAAGCACTCTATTAACTAACGAAGCGTTGTACTCAATGAAAGTAAACGAAAGGAGCTGTTGACTGAGGTAGTGAAAAATTTTTTCTGGGACACTTTTATCTAAATAGGTAAAGTTGTACGTAGAAACTCTCGCAATTCTCATTAGCAAGGAAACCTATGAAATATGTAAATGGTACACAACCAATCAAGAAGAAGTCGTTATCATCTGCCTTCATAGCGTACAAATAAGTAACAAATTTTTCTAGAAAGAAAGAGCAGGAAACGAGTGGATCTAAAAGAGTTGAATTTGACTACGGATAACAGAAGTTTAGTTGAAAGTCTTGACTTAGACAGGCAAGACGGGTGACGTGCATGAGTGTTGCTAGAGGCTAACCGACACTCGCTCTAAGGAGGGAGTGCTCATACGGACTATGCTGGAAGCTGAGATACAGGGCGACTAGAAAAAAGAGTATGAAAAAACGCTAGCAATGTGTACACTTGTACCTTTTGGTGCACTCAGAAAGCGAAACGCTTGTCTTGTTTGCACAATTTTCATAGTTATTGACTAGGATGGCTTTATGAAATGCCTCAAAATCAGATTTATGTCCCGTGCTCATCATAGCGAAATATTTTGAATAAATCCAAGCCAAGATTGTCGATCTATCATGACAACGCTGGGAAGACTCAAAAGCGCAGTTGACTAATACTTTCCACTTTTCATTCGCATATTGTCTCACTAGTTTTATATTGGAATATGGTATTACATTTGGTATAGCCTAAAGGCAGAAGAATCAACAATCAAGCATGCAACAGGTATGCGAAAATCTACAAAATTTCGTTATTCTCTTCAAACGGTTTACATATTTAGAACTGGCACTACAGAACCGCGTGATTCTTCGAAAGAATTTGGCGGATATCCGTTGATATGCGCTATTAGAAAGTGCATTATGATAGCCTTCCCGGTCGCTTATCTACCTGACCTTCTATAGAAAACCTTTGAGAACGTTTATAGTACGGCTGGTAACAATTGTGGTAAACTACGCTTGTTTTCAAGAGAAGTGTCAGGTCTCAGATGTGTTATTTTCACTACTTCTCTCATCTGTCGCCGACAATCTCAGGGTATTTGGATGACTGGATGTATCATCTTGAGTAGTTTAACGTTTCCAATTGCTTCTTTAAAAAAAGTGCGTACGTGCGACTGACAGAACGTATATGGATTGCGGCTTACATAATGATTCAGCCCAAAACATTTGCGTCGTGATGACTGACTAGTATCACTGTCGGATTTCTATTTACGTTGTCGGACTTCTATTGACATCAGGAATTAGTAGTAAAGTAAGACTCTTCATATTGATAAGAAGATCGAGGTTTCAGTTTAAGAGCCTATTCTTAAGAGTAAACTATTTGCAAGACGTACCGCAACTATGATAGGATGGGCGGGGGTGCAAAATCCCATGTTGTTTTGCTACCGTGATTGTCAATTGTGTAAGGTGATGACTCCAGAAAACTTTAGCACGGTCATCTCACGGTTTCTTAGAAAAGATAATAGCACTAGATTACCAAATTTAGTCCACCTTTTGCTTCGCCAAGATCAGCCATTGAATATATCCGTGATCAACCTAATCGTTGTAAATACAATCTATACTAATGTTGAATGATTGGGTTCTATGACTATCATTTACAATTTCTAATGCTTTCACTGCATTTTCGCAGTGGTATGATGTTTCCGAACCTGCCGCCAGTTCTCATCAACACCCTGGCTCGGCTCTTCACTCGCTACCTGTCAGAATGCAAGGTCCCTATTCAATGGAAAACCAGCAAGACCGTATTGTTGTTCAAAAAGGGAGACCACGACATAGGCAATTATCGCCCAATCTGCTTGCTGTCCGTTGTCTATAAACTCTTTACTCGAGTCATCCTGAACAGGATTGACAGAACACTGGACGAAGGACAGCCATGCGAACAAGCAGGGTTCAGAAAGGGTTTAGTACCATGGACCACATCCACACGATCACAAGACTCATTGAAGTTTCGCGAGAGTACAAACAACCACTCTGTCTCACTTTTATCGATCTGAAAAAAGCCTTTGATTCAGTGGAAACAGAAGCGGTTATAGAGGCTCTGGATAACCAGGGCGTCCCTACTCGGTACATAATGATCCTTCGTGAGCTTTATAAAGATTTCACGACCAGAATATCTCCATTCTACAACAATATCACCATTGACGTAAGAAGAGGGGTTCGACAAGGCGATACAATATCGCCAAAACTATTCACTGCCACCCTACAAAACGTCATGCGAACATTAGAATGGGACGAAATGGGAGTGAAAATTGACGGTCGACAATTAAACCATCTTCGCTTTGCTGACGATATCGTTCTCATAACACCAAACATCAGCCAAGTGGAACGAATGTTGACTGATTTCGATAACGCCTGTGGAAAGATCGGTCTTCAACTGAATCTAACGAAAACAATGTTCATGAGGAACGGATGGGTTTCTAATGCCCCATTCACGCTCAACGGAACGACAATTTCCGAATGCTCCAGCTACATCTATCTAGGTCGTGAAATCAACATGATGAACGACCTAGCCCCAGAGTTGAGCAGGAGGAAACGAGCGGCTTGGGGAACGTTTAAGAGCATCGAAGATGTAGTGAAGAGGACAAAGAACATCCGACTCCGTGCCCACCTTTTCGACTCGACAATTATCCCTGCCCTAACGTATGCAGCAGAAACCTGGTCGCTACGTAAGCAGGATGAAAGATCACTTGCCGTTATCGAGCGCGCAGTCGAAAGGTCGATGCTAGGTGTATCTCGTATTTCGCAAATGAGACAAAGGATCCGAACTTCCGACCTACGTCAACGATCGAAAATCAGAGACGCCGTTCTACACGCCAGGATATCGAAAATAAGGTGGGCCGGACACGTGATGCGCTTCAACGACAACCGATGGACGAGAGCCGTTACCGACTGGATTCCTCGGGACGTCAAGCGCTCTAAAGGAAGACCACTGACCCGTTGGTCCGATTTCTTCACGAAAGCGATGGAAGAAAGATATGATGCTCAGCGAATTCCTAGAGCAAGGAGGACCCACTGGGCTACTCTTGCACGCGATAGGGAAAAATGGAAGAGTTGCTGGTACCCGCTCGAGTCACTCGACGATCAACGGGACGACAGGTGATACAGGTGATGATGTTTCCAATACACATAAGAGAACTGAATGGTGAACAAAAATACGACCTCAAACAGGAGTCGAACACGCGTTTCACCCATACCGAGGACGCGTGCTACCACTAAACCACAGAGGGTCATTTGCGCCACCACTCATTCTTCAATATCTCTGTTATAGCTATCAGCCACTGACTCTTAAAAAGTTCAGTCGGTTATGAGATCTCGTTCCATGCATCCAGTTGAGATGACTACCATTGTGGTGTATAGTACTCATGGATTCTAACTGCCAACTATACTGTCAGCTCATCTGGGTTTATGAATCGAAGTCGCAACAACCGACCACAACTCTTGAAGGTTGATGGCTGATAGCTATCATAGAGATACTGAAGAATGAGTGGTAATGCAAATCTGCCTCGGTGGTGTAGTGGTAGCACGCGTTCCTGGTATGGATTGAAACACGGGTTCGACTATCGTCGAATGTCGTATTTTGCTCATCACTGCTGCTTATTTCTGAATCAGGCTCGACACCAAAAGGTTAGTGATGCTACTGATACATGCTGTCAAGGAGCGATAGATGATGGGTGCGATCCATAAGAGTTCTATAGCACATAAACATTGGAGTATAAAGGAAAACACATGTGGCACCAAAGTATTACGGCAAAGCCAAAGTTCATCAAAACAAAAAAATCCTATTAAAATTTTGGAAATCGCGCGCCTTTCCGAAAATCTCGATGACCGCGTGACGTCAGCAGCCATCGCCAATAAGTTGAAATATCTAATCGATGGACAACCAATGTACTAAACCTGACCGCGACGCACTCGCGTTACAAAGGGCTATATTGATCAGAATCAGTCCGGCGTGTGCGGGCATATTCCGACAGAGAGCCGTCAGCTAAGGCCATAGACGAAGGTTTGTGAATTTTTGGATTTTTTAAATGTTTCGTAGATTTACCACCGTTGTTTTCTCTTTGTACTTGGGAGAGTCATGGAATATCTCTGATCTACAATATTCTCAATCACAAGACGATGCTATTAGACGGCATATCACAATACTAATCAGTGTATAGTATTTTTTACACCATTTAGCTTTTTACCCAGTGATATAGAGTGATGTGCAAAACGTTTGCGCCTGGCGCAACTCGTACCCGCATCTCTCTCTATCCGAGAGCGCATGCTCTAAAACCGTTGCACTAACTGACGACCGTTTGGTCATACAAAAGAATTCTTTTTGATTATCCAATATCCAATACCTGTCGGCGTGACTGGGTTCGATATGGAACAGGCCGTTAACGGTTGCTTACTGACAGATGTGTAGCCGTAACGCTGAAAGAGTGATGGAGAAAACGGCAGTCACTAGTGCAACGGTTCAGAGCACGCGCTTCGCGATAGAGGTGAAATGCGGGTTCAAGAAGCATTTGATGCAAAAGTTTTTCACATTACTCGACATCACTGGGTATATCTATGACATCATAACCACCGCCTGAAGCGCCGTTAAAATTCTTAAAGAATTTCACTTTTTTTCTCAGGGATGTGGTCGTGCTTACATTGAACACATAGTGCTTTTTATCACCGTGTGAAAAAAGCCTAAGGGGAATGAGAAATCCTATTTAACAAGCGGAAAGAAAACTGAAGAATGAGCATAGATTCTCACTCGTACTAAAATTAGTAATCTGTGAAACTCTGTTAATCTGACAACATGTTCTGAGTCTGTTATTAGGTCTGCTAAGGCACTTATGCACTAACCAGACAGCTGTTTCGCCATTACTGGTTCATCAATAACACGGTGCCTTCCGTCATCCGTCCCTTGAAGCATTAGATATCCTCTACTTATATAGATTTCGACGCCGATTCATTCAAATCACCGCATGTTAAATGACGAAAATCCCCCGACGTTGCATTTACCACAGTCAGCGCTTGTGGTTGCAATGAATTGGCTGAATTGAAAGGCAATGTACCTGATGAGATAAATGTGAACTGATGGGCCTGGAAAGGCAAAACAGCTGACTTGTGGTGTATAAGTGCTACATCACATCTAAGCAGATGGCTGACATGTTTCCATGTTATGAAATTATCAGAACACTATTGCTTTTGAGAGAGATCTATATAAACAGTCGGGAGCACATACATGATTCACTCCATTAGCCATAAGCGTTCGACCTCCTGGTCACTGCAATGTTGGGAGGTTTTTCAAACAATTCGGCCGTCGCTTGCTTTATACGTAGGGGTGTATCCCCTTGCAAGGGATCGGTTGAATTAGAAGGCACAGCATACTAATGAGCTTGGAAAGATGTAACGGCTGTCTAACACTTGTGCCAGGTGAGATCTCAGAAAAAAGCTCAAATCATGTTGTCAGATTATCGGAGTATCATTGTTTTTAAGCGAGGTCTATAACAACAGGCGAAAGTAAAGGTCTGAGCTGTGCTCTTGGCGAGAAGATAATTGTTTCTGAGAAACACCCAATCAAGATTTAGCTCCTTGACGACCATATGTACCGTTTTCGGTACGTAGCTTCGTGCGCCACGCTCGTGGCGATTGCGGAGGGTACCTATTATCACGCGCTTTCATGCTATCAGAAATTCACTTGTTGTTTAAGGTTCTGAGAGCACATTAATCATTAAGTGATGAAAGATTACAAAAGAGGCTTCTACAGAGGGTTTTTTGGTGAGAGAAACGTCAATCTGCTGGAAACCATTCAGCGATCAAAAAAAGAACCACTTCTTTTGAAAATCAAACTTATTATCGTTATCACATGATACTTTCTTCTCTAATGTATGAGTAGAAATAGAGGACTTTTGGAGCTCCACAGGTCATGATCGGTATATGAAAACTTTCTGAACTATGTTTTCTACTCAGTTGATAGCTTGAAAGATGACAATTCTCAAACACCATAGTTAATGGCAAAACTTTAGTATTACATTCTACCAACGGGAAAAGAAGGTTTTGCCTCCCAAAGTGCGCTGTTGCACTTCTACAGTGAATTTTTTTTGCAGTATATACTGAAATTTTGATGTTGAGTAAACATTCTCGTTTGTGAAAAATTAAATTATGGTCAGATGAACCTCTATAAGCATATTCCTACTAGAGAGAACCTTCATTTGGCCTTGAAAGCTTTTACTTTTTATCAAAAACTGCGTGAGTGTGGTTGCTTTTTATGAAAGTACTCGTATTATCATCCTTTTTCCAAAAATAGCTTTATTAGTGATCAATCGGTAGTATGAGAACTAAAGATTCTAGCAATAGGTTGAGTTTCTGGAAGTAGGAATGACAACAAAGGAGAGAAACTACGTTTCTGCTTTTGAACTAAGCGGTTTTCAATATTGCAAAAAAACTTCAGGACTTTATCGAAGTCTCGATCCTGAGAAACTGATTCTGATAGAACATTGCAAAAGAGACTTCTGTGAGGTGTTTTATGATAAAGATAACTATTCTTCAACGAGTGAATCACATTGTCGTGAAATGGAACATATTTTTAGCTGTTTTATAACATTCCTTCTCAATTTTTCATTCATGTTTTGCAGGACAATCGATAGCATGAAAAATGTAGATATCCTAATGGAATTTGCTTTGCGATAGGACTTTCATAGCAAACTGTACCAACTAGAGAAATGGTAACGTTTTACAATCGATGTTTACTTTCCTAACTTCGCAGATGATTTTTGGATTTTTATAGTGAAATTATGATTTCAGAGTAACATTGTCTGCAAAAAGTGCTGGTTTTTATAAAGTAGATTTTCTGAAACTTTTTATAGTAGAAAGACCGCCTAGTTTTTTCGAAAAATTCCACTTTTTAGTGCGAAAATGTGCAAAGTGGATTTACATTCTGTATAATGTGCTCGTATTACCTTGTATTTTTTACATAGAGGATACTTTCACTAAACAATAGTAATCATTAATAGCTTGGTATATAAAGATTTTCGTACTACGATTGGTTCATAGAAACACTTTGTTATTACGGTGTAATAAGTGATATAAGTGCGCTCTGCTTTTCGATTAGATAGCCCGTTTGCCTGAACATTACACTGGCGTATTTCGACACTTATTCAGATGATTTTTGATTTTGATCATATTTATTGTACGGAAGGGTAGACCGTTTATTGGAAAAAACGTAATTCTTGCATAGAGAGTGCAACGTGTTTTCAGTCGTCCACACCTTCGACTGTGAAGGGTGTATTCTTGAAAAAGCCATGCTTATAGCCTCTCTGCGTATTTCTGTCATCTATTTTATAAGAGTTTAATTCGAAATCACATGTTCCTCATGTGGAGGTCGTACAAGAAACATATACGGAGGGAGTTTCAGTTTTGCAGCAGGAGTAATCATTGACACAGTTCGCATTGATCAAGTTTTTGATCCGTTCCATAGAAAAAACACTTACACTTTACCTCCTGCTTTTTCAGCTTCGATAGTAAAAAGTTGGAGATTCCATTGCAAAGCTTGGGTTGTGATATATTTTTAGGGAGCATTACCAGCGCGCAAACAACACCCATCGCCTTCGGGATACTTATCTCATTGTTTGAATCGCCAAGGGTTCTGTTGAAAGTTATATAGCAATGGTCTAAGCACTTCGATAACGCAAGGGAGCGATATGTTATTTAGGAAATTTCCGCAGGCATTTTCAGCAGAAAGTAAGCAGATACGTTCTCTAATCCGCGTTCGATAGAAAAATTACAAAAGTGAGTTTACTTCAAACTCTTCCACCCCATTTTTGTTTGACACCTTGCAGGAGTGCTACGCCTTTTTCTATCTCATCAGCCCTCCAATCTCCGCAGATATCTTACTGCTGTTCACTTAAATACAGCTGGCTTTGTTGCCAGAGTCGTTCCGTGACGCGAAGGTACCCGACTCATCCTGCATCTTTGAACTATATTCATTGAAATTAACGAATTCTAATTGTGAATAATCCCATAGCGAGATAAGGATGAAGTAAGAGCTCTAAGCTTTTGCACGAACGTGTAGACGGAGGAACTGCAATAAATCATGTGGTGGAGGAAATACTCCCACTGGTGAGAACGATACCCATCGGAAGCAGCTGCAGAGCATGGAGGTCTCTCTTATAGCGTTGGACGTCTTACCACGCGGATGTGATCACATTGGAGTTGCTAGGAGAACTGGGAATTAAATCGCACATGTAATGCCTTCTTGAGGGTATTCAACTAGAAGGAATACGCAGAGGGCGTAAGCGATACAAAAATCCAGTGTATCCAGTATCAAAATCACCACGATAAAATGCGCCTCGCAGTACAAAGTAAACGCGGATCGAAAAGTTAGTACCCATGAGTCGATAGGACGAAAACCTTTCGTAGGCTCCAACTCCAAAAGCTTACCAGGAATTGAGAAATTATGAGAATTATTGATTATATGGAATCGCATGCAGTGTGCAGCATCACTTTCGACAAACAGTTGATCGATTTCTCATTTTCAGTCCTATCATGACTTGGAATATATCACGAAATGAAATAGTTTTAAAAATAATAGGTGATTATGACAATTTTCGACTTTAGAAGGACAATCTGATAAAGTGCTTGATTATTTGGTTATTCAAAAGTTCGACTTTCTATAAACCTCGGCATAATTAGTTGTTCTATGAAAATCGAGAAAACTTATGTTTTCACGATTTTCATGTTTGGTTATTATTCATATGCGGTATTGAATAAGTACAAGAAGTTGTCAGCATGAAGAATAGAAGATGAATATGAATCACTATCAATCGAATATGGATAAGACAGCATCTAAATTTCCAGTAACAGCACAAAACACCCCATTTCCTTGAGTACCTGGCTTTTCCCTTGGAATGCGGAGCCCTAGGGAAAAATCCTATAGTGACGAAAAATAGAAATTTTGAGAAGACAGCCGCATTGTAGTTCTAGCTTGCCGCGCGACCGCGTCGCATACCGCTCCAAGGTTTCAACTTGGTCGTCAGGGAGTTAAGGTGATCAGGAAAATAGAAAAAATCCACTGGCTTCATAATCCATTGGAATCCATTGGAATCCATAAAACTCTCTACAAGTTGACATTCTTTTCTTGCTTTCAGTGATTTACACGCATGGTAAAAATGAAGACGAAAGTCGATTGAGAAATATATTCATATTATGAGTAATGCGGCGTTATAAAACGGTGTTTTCAAAGACCGGCAACGTGAGATTGTAGCCAGAGATTTAAGCTTCCAAATGATTACTAACAATGAATTATTCCTGTCCACCGGATAAGGTCGGCTTGAAAAGTTTTTTGCCATCTAGCGTATAAGTACCACCTATTTTTTCAGCTTCTTGCAAAGAGCTCAAAAAGAGTGATGACTGAGTGGGGTAACGCCGAGTTTCAGGTTAAAGTCTCTTTAAGCAATATTAGCACGTTTTGTTCAGGCAGATCGTGTTAACGGCTACAACTGAACGAATTGTCTGGGTGAAAGCAAACTGTTATCAGCGGACGTTATCATTATCACCCGCAATCAAATTATAAATATGTAGACTCGCTGTAGGGTTGATTTTCTAGTTTTTCACTTGCTCCGTTCTCAACGGTCGTGCGGATTCGAGATCAAATTGGTCGTTAGGCTATCAGCAGCGGCTTCGGAGGTTCGGTGATAAATGTCATTGTATTCCCTTTGTAAATTCAAAGAATGTTATTCTTGGTCCAAATCTGAAAGGTTACATTTTCGTAATATACATTCAGAACAATTTCAAAGAAATGTTGAAGCCTAAGCGAGGTTGGTATGCTAGGGTCTTACACCGGTGTTTCAGAAGTCTTGCCTTCCTCGTCAGTGACCCACCGCTCACATTAAACCCTGCATTGGAGCAAGGAAGGAGGCGAATGTGGTGACGGCACAGTGTACAATGACACTTGTCCCATCATCAGTTCTCAGTCGATAGATCTCGTCTGAAGAACATAGCTAATCCAAGGCATCGACTGTCTCGGTAATGATGGTGGCGGACCAAGGTCATTGTACACTGTGCCGTCACCACATACGCCTCCCTCCTTGCTGCAATGCAGGGCGTAATGTAGGGCGTGGGTCACTGACGAGGAGGGCTAGATTTGCGAAACACCGATGTATGGCCCTGGCGTACCAACCTCGTTTAGGCTTTGGACATTGTTTAAAATTCTTTTAAATGTTTATTTCGAGGTTTCAAAGCACTTCATGCCATAGATCAATTTTGTGCGAATTTAATTCCAGGCGAATCGTGAAGATATACTAATTGAGAATATCTTTTTCCATTGTGCGCCCATAGAGGTTTGTGATTTCCTTGCAAAGATTTCTCCTATTCACAAGCAAAAAATAAACGAACCTTTTGTTAATTCTGAATGCTTTCCAGAGAAGAATTAGGCTAAAAATTTCAATATAATCTCACTTCCTCTTTCATATGGTCATCGCAGTGCTAACGCTAACATTGTTGATGACACATTGTCATTGCACATGCCTCGATCATCTTCAAGCCAATTTGGAAATTTTTGAGCAGGGTATATGCTTTAGCCACATTACAAAGAGAAAAGATAGAAATCAATATATTTTTGAAAGATTTCTGGCTAAGATGGCAATGGCGGCTTCTTTTTGTGATACAACAGGCATTTTTCTTATTAATTAATGTCACGTTTAAATTCGGCTGACGTTTTGGCGACCCGCCTTCTTCAGAGCCTGGGCGTATGTAGTATCAGTTATTTGAATGATTCGGATGGTCTCATTTATGTGCTGCCCAGGTCAGGTCAGAAGATTAAACGAAGAAAAGGCGCGAGATCTCGTATGATGGTGACCCACTCGTTCTTCCCGTTCATTTCGGGATTTTGGGCGTTTATCCAAAATGCCTCAAGAGTTTTGCAGTGGATGTTTCTGATTCCTGCGCTGGGATCGTGACAGTCACATCATAATTCTTGTTGTTGTGTTATTGTGCCCTATGTAAACCTAAAGGTTTGGTTTTATCTATTTTAGATTTACTATCTAGGTGCTCTTTTATGTAGATAAAAAGTAGCCTAGCCGTTTCGCCTTTATATTCCTCCCCTCATGTTTTACGTGTTACTAGATAAATTGCTCATACAATCCCCCTCTTTTCCGTTAGGGCAGATCATACAGTTTTTGGTGTTGCACAATCGATCATGAAGTCTATTGCGGATCAGCTGATGGCGTAGGGTGGGAGGTGGGATTTCGATAACTACCACGGAATTTTCAAGACCGCATTTTTTAGGCGGCGCGATAGAGTCCAAACGGGAGCTGGCTTCCATTCTCAAGGATACAAGTAAAGCTTTTGGATAGTGGCTAAAGTACAAAATGGTACTGAAAACCAAGTAACAGAAACATTTTGGTCAAGCACCTTTTCTCTCATCTTTCACACATGGAAAAACCACTAATAAAAAACATGTTTCAAACGGCTAAAAACGTGTGCACAGGAGAAGAGGAAAGGAACGAATCGTTGAACTTGGAACGAAAAATCGCCATTTCCAACGGCTACAAAACATTTGCTTCTTGAGAATATTGAAAAAGTGAAATTAGGTAGCGAGAGAATACTCCGCACCTGAATAGAGTTCCCTTCAAACTGCCATTATATCAAACGAAATTAGTAGCGCGGTTCAAAGGTGCCTAAAAGGATGCGGTCCTGAAAATTCCGTGTAGTTATCGAAATCCCACCTCCCACCCCACGCTATCAGCTGATCCGTAATAGACTTTATGATCGACTGTGCAACACCAAAAAGTGTATGATCTGCCCTAACGGAAAATAGGGGGATTGTATGAAATCGGGCACAATTTATTTACTAACATGTAAAACATGCGGAGAAGAATATATAGGCGAAACAGGTAGATCACTTTTCATCCGCATAAAAGAACATCTAGATAGTAAATCTAAAATAGATAAAACCAAACCTTTAGGTTTACATAGGGCACAAAAACGCAACAACAAGGATTTTGATGTGACTGTCAAATTCTGGCGCAGGAATCAAAAACGTCCACGGGCAAGACTCTTGAGGCATTTTTGATAAACGCCAAAACCCCCGAAATGAACCGAAAGGAAGAATGCGTCACCATCACACGACATCTCGCCTTTTCTTCGTTTAATCTTCTGACCTGACCTAGGCAGCATATAAATAAGATTGTCCGAATCATTCAAATAGACTAATACTACATACGCCCAGGCTCTGAAGAAGGCGGGTCGCCAAAACGTCAGCCGAATTTCTACGACTACTGTACCAACCTCGCGGCAGCTAATCGGGATAAGTTTTCTCGATTTTCATATGACTGCTATAATGCAATATTTTGTGGGTTTCAAGGGAACATCTTAAGTGAGCACATTTGTTATGAGATTCGGTTGAAGGTTATGCAATGCCATGCTGCTTAATATGTCCAACTAGTAAATTTTATCGCACTTCTTTGAGTCTTTTAGATGTTTTCGATGTCTATTTTTTGACTAACATGACGAATGTGTCTATGTTATAATTTTCGAATGAGTCCTTAATCCAAAGATAATATTTATTTTTGAGCGTTTAACTTTTTACATTGATCTTGCGAATCATGCTTTGCCTTTTAGTTTTCAAAGGCAATGGAAGAGCCGTGATAAACGAGCAGATGCGGTGAGCAGAAGCATTGAAGTAATGCAAGACAATCTCTAATTATAGAAGTGAGCCCTTTAACGTCTTTAAAGAAATAAATGTGAAGAAATGGTTGCAGAGATTTATTATCTCATTAATCTGACTTTATTGTTAGTACCGTGGAGATACGAGAATTCCTATTTAACCTATGCGATGATTTCCTGTAGTCTGGGACGTGTCAAGGCGGTGTCTTCATTTGAAAAACGTTCATTACTGTTTTACCGAAGCAACGGTTATGGAAGGTACTGTGAGCCTTATAGACCGAGCCGACGACCTGTGTGGTGTATGTTGCACGGTGCCTTTACACTCGACTACGGGCACCCTCCCCACTTTCCTCATTTATCACTCGCAATCCCATTGATTTTTTAATAATTCCGGAAGACACAAGTAAGTTTCCTTGTGTGCCTCGCAGCGTTCCTTCGCACTGAGGGCCGGCCTACGTGAGAAGCTGCATGACATTTCCATTCAAAACCAGACCGAGAGCAAGAACTATGCACGGCAGAATCTAACTTATACACTTGTACTTTTGATAATGTCACGTGCAGTGAGGTGAGGAATCCTGCATTCAGATACGCTCTTTGTGCGCCTAAAATAGGCAATTCACAAGGCAAATCCGGAACGCCGCGCAGACGAACTTAGGCATTAGGTTTAGTTCAGTTATCCAACGATAGTGGAGTTATAGACTGGGGTGGAAACAGTTGATAAATTTGTCTAATGAGAATGAGCAGCACCTGTCTTAGTTTTTATTGAGAAATCCTTCTCCTATTTTATTTCTGACATATCCCTCTGTGCTACCTCTAAGTATAGAAAGAAGGTATTTTAGATAATAGCAAACGTGTTCGCTGCATTGAGCTTAGTAACGCGACCAAGTTCGCGGAATTCACCTTGCATAAGTATGAAACAGGAGTAATATGCGCCTCTAAATGACACAAAAAGAACCGGCATCGACCTGGATATGCAACTGCTGATGAAGTTGATGACTCAGATCGAACCTTTTTGATATGACCGCTTAACGGTTGTACGATGTTTCAGATATACCCAGTAATGTGGAATAGTGTGCAAAACTTTTTACGGCAGTCAGGAAACGAACCCGCGTCTCACTCTGTCCGTCCGGGAGCACGAGCTTCTAGCCATTTGCACTACTGAAGCCTGTATTGCCTCACCCTTTCTATATTAATCAATGAATATAGGTAGATGCGTTTGTTGCGTGGAAAGAGTGATGGCAAAACAGGCGTCAATAGTGCAACGAGTCAGAGCCCGCGCCACCGGACAGAGTGAGATAAGAATTCGAGCCTCACCTGGCGGAAATAGTTTTGCAAATCTCTTTAGATCATGAGCTTAATCGGTTTGTAGTAAAAAACGTTTTGATAATATTTTCAAGAAAAGTGCAGCTGAAAGAAAAGCGCACAAAATCCATCAAAACTTATATCGAAGTATTTTCGCGTCATGGCGCGCCTTTCTATGTTTTGAAGTACTATTTTTTCACTATCATGACCATCATTATTATGATCATAGGGAATCTTCTGGTTTTCATAGTCAATACCATATGCCACTGCAATGAAAGAAAATCTACAAAGTTAGGTAGTCAAACAAAGTGATCTCTCAATAAATGTACATCGATCGTTTGGGATTTTTCTTAGGTAATCAAATTTCTTTGCAGCTGAAAGCAATACAGCTAGCGCTGAAAGTAAAGAAGAGTTAAAGCTGCGAACACGAAGGATTCCCATGTAAACTTACTTAGAGACTTGATCTTCAATTTTTAAATCGGTCACTGCCGTTCACATTGCCATTACCGTCGGTCTATTGACCACTAAAGGTTCCACGACCGATCCTTTCTTACTTTTCCAAAAATAATGTTTTTTTTTCAAATTCTCAAATGATAAGCACTCATCTGTTCATGTCACTTGACTCCTTATATAGCTCATCATTATTTATAATGCAAGCCCCAGAGCATCTTCCTTTCTTCTTTTCTTCACCATTCGGGCGTGCTTCACCGATGGATATTCGACTCAAACGGCAACGAAAATGAAGATGCACAACAAAGGCGATCAACTGAGAATGACTGAATGGGATCGCAGGCTTTGAAGAAGACGAAGATGTTGAAGCATTAACCAAAACAAATCATCGCCTTACTCCGATACAAGATGAACCCATAATTCTGGATATTCCAGAGAATGAATACTACATGATGATTTTTATAAGATTTCGAAGATTGCGTCTTTTGTGCCTGAAAAACGCCATTTGCGGGAAGCTTCACTTTCATGTTCAATTTGACGAAAACTGCCGTCATTGAAAATGAAAAGTTTTTTGCATTGAATACTGACCGAAGACAAAGGTGGACTTACTTTGATAATCCAAAGCGCAAAGCATCACAAACCGGCACCGGATAACCAGCAAAATCGGCTGGAGAACGGAATATTCACGAAAAGAAGTACAGTTACGCATTTGGTGGGATCATAAAGGTGTCCTCTATTACGAGCACTTGAAATCCAGTGAATCGCACGGTTAATGCAACACATTTCCAACAACAATTGACCAGTAAGCCATTTTAAATAGACCAGATTGGGCCGTAAGGCACGACATAGTGATTTTGCTACATGGTCAGATACAGATAAACAGATAAATATCTATAGTAACTGTAGATTAGAGAGATTAGATTACAGATTGAACTTAGATTTTATATCAGATACGCGACATTGTCACATATACGTACTTCCAAGAGGAACATCGACGTTTTATTGATGAGCAAGCAAAAGATATCTAAACGTGAACATTCGGGCGATCAAGGAGACTACATTCGTATAATTTTTTTAAGGTTCGGCTATCGCTACGAGAATCTGAGAGTGAACACGCCTCATTACAAAGGACAAATGAGAGATTAGATGCGGATTTGAAAGTGGCACAAAATAAAGTACAATTCTTTCGAGAAGGAAAATCAATGAGGAGGAGTACACCTGGCAGCACGACTTGGGGCCTCAACATGTAATGTTTACTTGTATGATTTTGATATATCTTTTCTGCATTCTATACAAAGTTACATGATTGGCGCAAACTTGGATTTTGATCTATGGAATTGAAAAATTCTTTCTTAAAATTTCCGTGTGACATCTGCTATTACCTTCTTCAATGAGTAAAAATGACGAATTTATGATTTATCTGCAGAGCTAGCTCTTCGTTTGATTGCTTCAACTATCTAACTCATGCTCTGACCTCGCTGAGCCTAATCTTTACTGCATGTGGCATATCTCAGATATGTGGTTAAACAAGGACTAATAGCGACCATTTATATTGTCACAAGATGCAAATGAATTCAAAAAGAAAGTGCGATGTCTACGTGTTGTGCTGATTTGCAACTTCGACATGCACGTAGACGTTGTATCTAGGCTAGACCTACTCGAATTCTATCCGAAATGCGGAATTGTACAATAACATACAATGAGACAGCTAGGCTATTTATAGAATTTAGTTTACATGCAACAATTATGTTAAAATACACTGAATTTTGAGACATATCGGAGCTTACGAAATAGAATTACCTCTAAGTGAAACAATGATTTGTTGCTTTGGAAAATGCACAGCGTATGACTGCATGAAAATTACCTCTTTACTTTTATCCAATATTTGACAGTCACTCCTTAACCTATTAGAGAAGGCAATTGAAGTTGCTGGGCGCTGCACAAATTGCAAACGGTGCGCAATTTTCGTTATTTGATTACGTTTCTCTCAAAGTTCAAAAGAAATATCAACATTTTCTTTTTTTGAGTTTTATATTTCTCTATACACTTTCCCATAAATTGGTACACATGGAACATTTATGTGTGAAAAGAAAACGCTCGTGCTCGACGAAGTCATGATGCTCGTGTTTTTTATCTACAGTAGGTTGCGCAAAGAATAATATTACATAGAGTTCCCAAGTCCGACTGTCTATTAACCTCGGCATGCTTCAGTATGATTCTTGATTTTCTTCTTTGAGCAGAACACGAGGTGTTACATTAAACTTTATTCGATAGCTGACGTTTCGGCAGTTCGCCTTCTTCAGAGCCGCTTTTTATATGTTGTTCCACTGGATGATCCAAGTGGAGATCCAGTGGACACATATAAAAAGCGGCTCTGAAGAAGGCGAACTGCCGAAACGTCAGCTATCGAATAAAGTTTTAATGTAACACCTCGTGTTCTGCTCAAAGAAGAAAATCAAGAATTACATAGAGTGTTTCATTGCAATATCCTCTCGTCTCTCTGAGTTAATAAGTTGCCCTATATCTAAAGATCACGAAAAGAATTGCTTGTCAAGAACGATGCTGCTCACTGCATGTTATATCAGTTCCATCGATACCTTTCAAAGAATATTTTTCGATTATTTAGTATAGGTTCTAAGGATAGACTTTGTGTATTGTTAAATAGATCCTTTCATTATTATTTGAGCCAACATGTCATGTGGTCTGGTAAGGGCTCTTGTACAGCCCGAGACACGTGTTTCGTCCTCACAGACTCATCAGCCGAGCAGAACCCGTCGTCTGTCGATCTTTTTATAGTCAGTTCTCTTGGGAGCGTTACACTCCTCATAGAGAGTTGTCGACGACGTACGTTTTACACTCTATGTCAAGAGAAATTTTCACCTAACACAGAGTGTTTTCGCACTCGATTGCTAGCTGGCTGGTATTTTTATCATATTATACCTTTCCTTCGAGTGCTTTATTGAGACCACGCTCAAATTTCAATAGATCCTTTCATTATTATTTGAGCCGACAACTCTCTATAAGGAGTGTAACGCTCCCGTGCGAACTGACTATAAAAAGATCGACAGACGACGGGTTCTGCCCGGCTGATGAGTCTGTAAGGACGAAACACGTGTCTTGGGCCGTACAAGAGCCCTAATTTTTTTGCACATCGATCATCATTTAGCTTTGCAAAAGAGTTCAATGTGACGGCGTCCAGATAGTTTTGGAGTTCTATCATACTTCGGAAAGTTCCTGATTCGCCTTTCACTGGCGATGTATATCCTCCATCACATATGTCAAAGACTGCAAGAAGGGGCAAATGTTAGCATACTATGATTAAGCTTCCGATCCTGGAAGTTGTGGGGAAAAGTTTGCCTGAATAAGTACTTTGGTAAAGAGATTTCATCATATCAGCAGATGAAGGATCAGGTCTTACTCGATCGCGTGCTGACAATATATAATAATGAGGAGGTCGGTGACGAAACTGATAACAGCATGAAAGGCAATGCAGTCGTCACCAGTGCTGTCCCTGGGGATAGTAGCTCAGACAACGAAGAAGAGTATGCAACGAAGAATAAAGAGAACATTGGTGAGTGGTCAAAGAAAGTGCCGTCGCAGAATAGCACACTTTGATGAGCGGTACGGTATTTACGGCGACGTATTGCTCACGTGCCAAGAGCGATTCGAAGTACACAAAAAGTTCGTGATCGATCCTTAGGAGTATATTACAGAACGGTCAAATCTTTGGCAATGAGAACAAAGCTGGGTGGAAAAAGGCGAACATCGAAGAAGTGAAAAGTTGTCGTTTTGTGCATTCAAACGATTATTGTCCATTTGTGAAACCTAAAACATTGCTGAAACGTTACCTGCTCTATATTAATTTCAAAGAAATGTCCGCCTAAGAAGAAAGTGTATTTTACCAGTACAACCCTCGCAAAGGGCATATTTACGATCAAAGCTGTTGAAAATGTAAGGTGATGGATGGTACACCTGCAAAGTGATGGTCTGTGCAAGACTTATAACCACTTGGACATCTCACAAATAGTGCTGTGATGAGTTTAATGGACGCCACACTAGATGAAGGAAGACACCTCTTTGTCATCGACTGGTACACTATCGTTCTCCTACTTAGAAGTTTACTACAAAGAAAAACAGTTGGAAGCTAAGGTGTTGCTTAAACTCGAGGGATTGTTAGAAGGGCATCTACTAAATGCAGTCAGTGTCAAAAGTCTACCTCTTTGGAATATTTCAGCATGCTTATAGAAAATATAACCTTTGCAGCTCCCTTAGACATCTGAATCATGGTTTGTGCGAGGCTGAAGAAAAAGTTCCTTACCACCCGCAAAAAATTTAAAATTTCAGGTTCTCTGGAATGAAGAGGGCAAATGAAAAATTGATCTCATTTGCTGGAGAGGTTCTTTTCAAAGAAGCGTTACTAACCATTTGGCACATGAGAGTTTTAGGCTACACCCAGTCGTCGCAGGTTTTTTCGAACACCCCTCTATAGAAGTGTAAGGTTCAAATCAAAATCATGTTCCATTATGCATGTGTTTTTTGTCTTATGTCGTTTATATTTTGCCAGACAAAACTCCTCCATCAGAGCGCTACTTTTCAAACTACAGCAAAAGATTTAAAGAGCTCAAAAATGTGTTTGCTCTCCAAAAAGTTTTCTTGATCTATTGATCCTCTTTGGTGTTTTGATTTGTACTCATTACCTCGCCGGGCAAAGCTCTTTCTTTGAACTTAGTAATTATCTAATAGCGTAACGTTTCCTGATTCTAGAGATGTGCTTATCTACAGGAAATACGATTTAGCTGGGAAAATAAGATCGAGTTTTACCTTTTTCACTACGATGCTTACCGGCTATTCGGCAAAGCATGATCCGTGGGTGGGTGCACTGCAGGGGCGAGGCGAGGCAAGACGTCGGATATACTATCATTCACTTCAGAAATTGTTCCTCCGTTCTGAATAAAAGCTCTAAATAAAGTGGTTTTTTGAGATATTAGGGAAATTTCTTTACCGTTGATTTGATGCTTTGCGGTTTCCATCGAATTCTACGCGTGATAAAAATGAAGGCGAAAGGCGAGTGTGAAACATACATTTTGATCTAGATGCCACAGCGTTATGAAAAAATGTCTTGAAAAACCGGCGACGTGAGGCTATAGTCTAAAGTCTTGACTTTTGAATAGTTCCTAACACTCCTACGTGAAGTTCTTCTCCAGCGATTGAGGTCGGTTTTTCATTTATCCTTTCTTAATAAGAAATAACTGAATATATGTTTGTTTCACACAGTATAGACTAAATATATGTTTGTTTCACACAGTATAGATTAATGTAAATTCACAGAAATCTTTAAAGAGTATTACACCTCTTGTACCGCGTGTTTCTTTGACACCACGCTCAAATTTCCGTATGGCTAAGAGTTATTTTTGAGTCACGCACGTGGTCGAGTGTGCAACACTGCATGATCGGTAATATTGTTACTTAATGGCGTGTTTTGCATAATTCGTATGCGGCTTCTCTATGTAAGAGATAGATTTTTGAGGAACTGATGAAACGGAAAGGCACCGTGAAAGTGCGAGGCTAAAAGGCCGAATCACGTGTATTGCACTGTGTGCAGTGCATATGTGTTCATAACAGATCACATGCAAGACTCGAACATAACTCTCAAGCATATCTCAGGAATATTTCTGTAAAAAACTCCGCAGTAACGCTAGTTATGACGCATCAAATTTTGATTCACTCTTCGGATATCGAATGAATACGGTGGACAAAATTGAGTTTTTGAGCTATAATACGCTATTGCTGGAAGCGAAAAATTTTGACAAGAGATGCTGCGAAGGAGATCTGTGGAGCCAAAGGTGAAGGGAGTGTGTCCCATTTGACTGTAGCAAAGTGATACAATCACAAAGTGGTGATCTCAGTTTCGTTCGTTTTCGAAACCGTGCGCCAATTCAGTAAGACAATGCCATACTTAACTTCACTCCTCAGAGATGACTAAGCAAAAGTTTGATGACTTGGACTGAGTCGAGGTCTTGCCGCACTCAGTATACACTTCAGATGTTGCGCCGTTTGATTACGGTCCAGTTCCGCTTGATGGAAGGTTTCTTGCGTGGGCGCCGAATCGAGACATTTGACGACGTTGAAGAGGCACTTCGGGAGTTTTTTCTTAATTCAAAGCTCAATGAATGACGACTTCAAGCAAATCCGGAAGCTTGCAGATTGTTGGCAGACGATATTTCAAAAAATAATTATTGTTGTTTCTAATCAATATATGTGAACTTCGAATTTTCAGCTGGTGTTGGGGACTTTTTCCTTAACCTAATATATTAACTGTTGATTGTTTTGAGACCTACCAACTGCTGATTATGTAAAAGTGCAACTTCTATGCATCAAAAGTAAATTGTTGGCCGATGAGAATAGTTTCGGCTTCCTTTCGGCCGTTTTTTCATTAAATAGATATTATAGGCAAATGATTTACACCTTCAGTGGAATGTTATATAAATTTAGCTCAGCAATATTCAATCCTTCCAAAGAACTACTCTATACAACAATGAATACGCGCTTGTTCTTCGCTTATTTTGGCATCACACTTGAGAAGTTCCCGTAGAATTCTTTTTTAAAGGCACGACACTCTAAGTCATATGTTTTCTGAGTTACAGTTTTGCAACATCGACGATAAAAAAAATATATCGTTTTTTCTTGGAAGTAGAGATTCGTCATTCATTAAGTCATAATTTCGAGGTGCATGAGCATTCTATGTAGCTAGAAATGCCTTTATGTTAGCACTGTAAATCAAAACAGCGAGCTAAGTATTTGGAAGCAAAAAAAAATATTCTCTTCATACACACAGCGCACTGAGAAAGCGCTTCAGAATATTAGGTACTAAAGTCTGTGTCACTCAAGCTAATCAATGACTACAGAAAGCCCGGTAGAAAAGTTTTGCTCATTAAAAACTTCAAGAAAACTCTTACAGCTCAACGACAAGGCCCACCTAAAAACCAAAGTACAGGATGTTCTAAATCTACTATGTTCTCAAAAGACCGCTAAAACCCCGGTCAAAAATCTGTTTCCGGAATAAAAATTACGAAAAATCCGGCGTATTTGAATTGTACACTTTGTCCTGTGGTTCGTAATTCAATCATAATCTTTTTCTGACTATCACCTACTACGATTGGAAGAAAAGTTGTGGGGCACATTGATAAGCATGAGATAACTCCCATGCATATCAAGGGAATATTACAGCTTCTTATGTAACATTTTTCCACTAAAATCCTAGATATTATTCGTATTTATTTTCACTTTGCTTGAAGAGAAGCATCCCATTGTGGTCAACCGAAAGCGCGTTTTGATGCAGCAAGACAATACCACACCGCACACTGTCAGCGAAAACTAAGGACAAGTGTGATGAATTGAATAGATTCGAGGACCTGCCGCATCCCGCTTACAGTCCATATTGCGTTCCATCCGACTTCGGCATTTTCCGATCAATGCAACACTTTTTGAAGAGTCGCTGATTTGAATCGTTTGATGTAGCTGAGAATGCATATCAAGAGCTCTTTAATTCCATTTCAAAGGAGCGATACTCCGACAAGGTATAAAACTTGGCGGACCGTTGGCACAAAGTTTCAGAAAATGACGGCATTAATTTTTAAAAATTATCATTATTGTTCTTGCTTGAAAATCTTGCATAAATTGTCACTTTTTCACAAGTGCCTCGGATCTTTCATTCAAACCTATTATGAAGTTCACATATGAGCTCTGTAACATTGTAGCAACTGTTACAAAATGTGCGGCTTCATACAGCACAGAATGTAAAAAATGGTAGACTTGAACTTAAGTTTTCTATGTAAATCTTATGTTTCAGTCAAGTGGAAACAATTTCATCGACTGCACATGGGTTGATGTGAGTCATCAATCTTTGATATCGAATAAGCTACATGAAAAAGTCGATTGTTTGGAAAATGAGGTGAAAAGAATCAGTCGGTTATCGAGGTATGTGTTGAACTTTTTGGAACTTGAAATGCATGGTTCGTATCTCGGTTGAAAATAAGGTTGAGGTCGTATTGCACGGCATACTAACTAGATCAGATTTTCATCAAATGACCTTTCGACACAATTTATGCCCGGTGGTGTTTCTAGGTATTGAAATATGGTATAACTGATGACGAGAAATTATTTACCGAAATAAAGACGTCAAAATTGTGCATGCTGTTGGGTTTACTTAGATCTCGCTCCAAGTACTAGTATATCTACCAGGGATATCGTGATTGACCTGAAGAGAAACCCAAAAATCGCATCGCCGTACAATCCACAAAGGTATGCGATTTAGTTTGGTGGCCTTCTAAGTATGGATGGGTACCGAAATATCATGGTAAACATCAATATCACTTTTAGTATCTTGTCATAAGTGGCTGCTTATCAGGTCTAGCGATGTGACGTCAATTAGCGATCACCGTTAGCTAAACGTCGTTGGTAGTGGAACAAAGTAATGTCCAGCCCATGCTACTCCATGATGTCGGCTTGGAAGAAAAGAGTGGTCTAGGAAACAGGCAAATTGCGACTTCATTCCTTGTTGTTTGCAAAGGGATTGCCACTTATAATTCATGCAAAAAAAGTAGGCTCCTTTATATGAGGACCAACATTCGTGAGAAGGTGTACGACATTTCCATCTACAACTTAACCGAAGAAAAGAACGAAGCGCAGCGCTACCTAATGTTGCACTTGTCTTTTCATATTGAACAGTGCAGTGAAGCAAAAAATCTTTATTTTGAAGTATGCTCTTTCTGTGTCTAAAATAAGCAGTTCACTGGGCGCCTCTAGAACGTTGCTCAGACCAACGAAGATCACTAGGCTTACTTCGGTTATCCAAAGAATAATGGAATTATAGATTGTGGTAGAAATAGTTTATATATTTTCCATATAAGAATCAACAGCACCTGTACTAGTTATTATTGACAGTTCTCCTCCTCTTTGACCCTGGCATATTTATCCCTCTGTGGTACTTTTAAGATTAAAGAGAAAGTGTTTAGGTAATAGGAAACGTGTCGTTGCATTGAGCTTAGTAATCTTACGAGGTTCGGGGATTTAAGCTCGCATGGGTTTCAAACGGAACTAATATGCGCCTCTCAAGTTAGCACAAAATGAACTGGCATCTACCTGGTTATGCAACAGCTGATGAACATCACAACTTAAATTAAATCCTTTTACTTTGTCCACTTTTGACGGTGGTATGATGTTTCAGATATATCCAGTGATGTAGAGTAGAGTGGCGTGCAGAACTTTGCGGCAAGCGGGACTCGAACCCGCATCTCACCCTATCCGGGAGCACGTGCTCTAACCTTTTGCACTGCTGGCGCCGTATTGCCTCACTCTTTCTATAAAAATAATTAAATATAGATAGATGCGTTGTAGCGTAGAGAGAGTTGTGGCAAAACGGGCGTTAGTAGTGCAACGGGTCAGAGCACGCGCCACAGGATAGAGTGAGTGAAATGTTCGAGCCCCGCCTGATGTAAGTAGTTTTGCTTATCTCTCTACATCATGAGGTCATATTTCTCTACATCACGAGGTTACCGACTTTTGTGGCAAAAAAGGTATTAATTATGTTTTTAAGAAAAGCACAAGTGAAAGGAAAGGCATGCAAAATTTATCAAAGTTACTTTGAAAATTTTGGCGTCATGACGGGATTTTCTACTTTATCAAATTACATCTATTTATTATCATGATCATAAGGGGACTTATGGTTTTCATAGCCACTGGCATATTCATCTGCCATATAAGAAAATTTATAAAGCTAGATAGTCAAACAAAGAAATCTCTCAGTAGATGTACATCACTAGATTGCGATTTTTCTTAGGTAACCAAATCTTAATGCAGCTGGAATCCATACAACTAACGCTTAAAGCAAGCAAAAGTCAAAACTGCGCACACAAAGGAATTCTCGTGTAAGCTTACTTGGAGACTTGCTCTTTCATTTCAAAATCGCTCTCTGCCGATGACATTACCGTCGCTCTACGAACCACTAGAAGACTCAATGACCTTTCCTCTCATGCAATCCGTTTTATGTTTTATTAGACACATGATTTTTTCAAGTTATTTTTGTGATAAACATTCAGCTGTTCATGCTCACTTGAATCCCTACATGGCTCATCACTATCTATAATCTCAGAAACCAGAACTTCTTTCTTTCTTTTCTTCACCTTTCGCGCGTGATTCACCGTAGAATATTCGACTCAAACGGCGATGAAAATGATGACACATAGCAAAGGCGAACAACTGAGGATGACTGACTAGGATCGTTGACTCCGAAGAAGACAAAGGTGTTGAAACATTAGCCAAAGCGAATCATTGTCTTTGTTTGCACATTTTGACTTGCTGCACTTTAAGATGAGCCCACAATTTCAAATATTGTGAAAGGTGAATATTATATGATGGTTTTTACGAGATTTTGAAGATTACGACTTTTGTACCAGGAAAACTCCATTTGCGAGAAGCTTGATTATTCATGCTCAATTTGAAGAAAGCTGCCACCGACAAAAAGGATGAATTTTCTGCATTGAGTAGTGAGCAAAGACCAAAAGTGGAAGCATTTCAACAATCAAAAGCGCAAAAGTTCATGGACCGACAACGGATAACCAGCAAAATCGACTGGAAAGCGGATTATTCACGAAAAGAAGTTCAAGTGCACAACTGGTGAGATCAGAAAGGCGTTCTTTAGTACGAGCTCATGAAATATAGTAAATCGTGCGATCAATGCAACAATTTTTCAACGACAATTGACCAGTTAAACCATTAACTGCGAATAAACGACGGAAATTACCGTAAGATACGGCAAAGTGATTTTGCTGCATGGTAACACTCGACATCATGTTGCAGAACCGTTCTAAAATGACATAAAAGAGATGAAATTGGAGGTTTTGAGGTTCAACCTTATCAACCTCACTCTTCCGACATCGCACAGCCAGATTTACAATCGAAATTACCAAAATCAAAATTACAAACTAGTAAATTGAAAATTACACCTCATGTTACCACTTTTCCTTACCGATTTTTTCGTCGATAGCATTAGAAATTACCAACGAATTAGGAAAATGTTGTCGCTACTAATGGTAGTTATCTTTAATTAGAATTTAGTAAAAAAATTATATTGCTTGAATATTTGAGCCGTCGAAAGCGGTTGAGTCATATTTGTGCACCTAATATGAGAATCAGACGTTTACGGTGAATAATGCTAGCTATTTTTCTTTTTATCAGTCTCAGAATAACGAATACGCCGATGCATTCATGCACTATAAATGTGCCATATAGCCGACCGATCTTTCGA
This sequence comes from Parelaphostrongylus tenuis, assembly GCA_019055375.1. Taxonomy (NCBI): domain Eukaryota; kingdom Metazoa; phylum Nematoda; class Chromadorea; order Rhabditida; family Metastrongylidae; genus Parelaphostrongylus; species Parelaphostrongylus tenuis. The sequence goes on along the minus strand of JAHQIW010003944.1, from coordinate 164,107 downwards.
ACTATGATCGTTGATTTTTACAGCGCGATGCTACAAGGATCTCAAATCTTTGATATCAAGTCCTCAAACAGGGTCAATTATATTTATGCGATCAGTATATTGATAAAGTGCAATCTAAGCAATTTTGCTCACTAGTTATACTCCTATCAGAGTCTTTGATTGGTTATGTTTCTCGATAATTATAATACTGAAATGTCATGTTTGTTACGGCACTGTGTCTATTTCACTATGTTTCGAAGTGTTAGGAGAACACTCTTTCACAAATAATGATGGAAATTATGCATATTATGCTTGTATTTATTGTGCCAGATGTCTTGTCTGTTACTGCACTGTGTTTGTTTCACTATGTTTCAAAGTGTTAGAAGAGCAGTCTTTCACAAATGATGTGGAAATTATGTAAATCATATTCAAATATACTTTAGTATATCATGTTCACTAATTTTTCCTCTCTTTTCATTCCATTTTCACTCAAAATCGTCGAGCGTTGCATTCAACACTAAATCAAGGCATAGGTATTTGGATATATGTTATGCTTAGAAGACTGTACGTTTGAAAAAACGCAATGTATACTAATAAGGATATAACATGTTTTGAGCCGTTAGGTCTATACAAGCGTCTGTTTCGTCCTATTGGAGCTCATCAGTAGCAAATTCCTCGGTTTAGTCGATCTCCTGATGCTGAATAATCCTCTACAAAGCAATCGACGCCGAGTAAAAAATTACCCTAAGCAAGGTGATGGAAATCTTTTCATTGTAATGACCGGCAGCCAAGTTTGTGGCTTTCAAAACGAGTCATGTCATAAATCACAGCATTAGACATCTGCTTCGCTTTCACTGACTCGTCAATGGTTTAGCACTTTAAGGTTCAACCGATCTCTTGTAGGGAGGCATACTACTTACAAAGAAATCAGATTACCAGATCAACATTGTTTTTGAAGGGGGTTAATATAGACAGTTGAAAGTGAAGAAGCAGTAGTGTCAATGACGAGCTCTATTCAATATCTGCCGCTGCTTCAGCGATCTGCCGACATAGTAGTCTTAATGGTCGAAATTGCACTCAATCAACCTAATCAAACACCTTTAGAACCTTAGTAGAGATGAAACCCCTGAAAGCTGCTTAAAAGTTGACGATAACCTATTTGTTGAAATGCTCTCAGAACTATGGAAAAAAAACTCTAGAGGTTCTTTATAATGTGATAGAACTGTTACAGCAATATGCCAAAAAATCATTTTTGAGCCACGCATGTCATGTGGTCTGCTAAAAAAGGCATGACTTGTAGAGCCCAATACATGGACGTGATTCGACCTTGCGGTCTCGTCAGTCGGGCAGCTACTCTTTCTCGTCTTTTGCTAATCTCTGTGGGTACTCCAGTCCCCACACTAAGAGTTAGCAACGACGAACGTTTTACACTCGATGTCCAGTGAAATTATCATCGAACACAGGGTGTTGCACACTCGATTGCTCTTGACTAGACTTAACTCTTAGTGTGGGGACTGGAGCACTCAGAGAGATTAGAAAAGGAAGAGAAAGGGTAACTGCCCGACAGACGAGACCGCAATGTCGAAACACGTGTATCGGGCTCTTCAAATAAGCCCTTTTTGACTACATGAAATGCGTGGCTCACAAATGACTCTTTGGCTATTCAAATTTGAGCTGTGGTCCTAGGGAAAACGAATGGTATGTGCTGGTGGTCGGTGATAGTGTTGGTCGAAACTAAAGATATGATATATACTTGAAATTGATAGTATTTTTAGTGCATTTCGCACTGTTATGATGCTTCCTATATTCCTAAGAGAACTGAGTGGTGAACAAAAACACGACCCCAGGCGGGAACACGTTCGGGAAGTCTCCGGCTAGGATGAAACGTGGGTTCGATTCCCGCCTGAGGTCGTGTTTTTGCTCACCATTCAATTCTCTTAGGAAAATAGATATGATATATTTCAACAATGTTAAGGTAAGAACGGAGCATGTAATCGAAGCCGGCTTCGGAGTGACGATCACTCATCTGGGAACCCATCAGATCTCGATGCCCAAAATGCTTTCATTTTGCTTTGATCCCAGCCTTGTTCGAAGCCCCACTCTGCTTTTACATATCGCCCTAGCCGTCGTTAACAATGTTAGGCAGGATTTAAAGTTGAAATTGGTGATTTAAAACCGCACTCCAAGCAGATATCGATAGAAAAACCGCGGATGTTTTTATGATGAATATGAAAGATGAAGATAGAAGTGATATTTTTTAATCCTAATTGGGCGAGAAATCACTATTTATTGTCATTAAAAGCTGTTATCTTGGTTCTTCCTAATCAGCTAAAACTCTGACAGCTAAAACTGAACCATCAATAAGTTCACTCGTATATTCACATATCACAGCATAAAAGTTAGTACATACTATACACCGGTGATCTTTTCTCCACACTCTTTTCGGAGTCAAAATTTAGACCCGTGATAAGGTTTATATACATGCACAAGAATAGAATAGTGTTAAAACACCCTGCTGCATCTCACGGGAAAGAAGCGCCAACCTGAACTCCTGTAATCAGAGAGCACTTTTGGCGTTTGATTTCATTGAATGAAGAAATTATAGCGTTTTATCGAGGCACAGTCGAGTTTTATTAAATTCACTCTAATGAATGAGCTATCAATTGACTGATGCATTCGGAATATCTTCTCTCCATAGATAATTGTGAATGTAAGCATTTTGGTTTGATGTTCTATTTAGAGCTGTTTAGGTGATGTCTGATCTCTTTATCATTTCTGCGTGTTTCTCAAAAGGCAAACTCACAAATTCCGTGGTGTATTCACACTAATACGTTGTCTTTGTTAATAACAACCACGGGGAATGTTAGGCTGTTACTTTTGTGACTTGTAAACGGAATAGTCTACCTGAAAATTTTATATTTCATATTTCTTATCATTCCGTTTCTATATTGCTTTGACTGAGCTCCGAATAAGATGATTTGATCAGGTACGATATCTATCGGATTTTCATGCACTTTTGTAAACCTTCATAGTAGCTATGAGCTGTTGAAGAGAATACGATCTAATGACACTTTCACGCAAGAACAAGCATGAGGAGCAGACTCAGATTACTCTGAGACAGTGAAGAAATTACCTTTTCGTTTTTCATGCGTCTGTTCTAGAGATATTTCACGATAATATACTTCTATGCATCACTGTCCACATTGTGTGCAAAATAGATTATAAAATAAATTGAGGATTTTGACCATTTTTGCTTTTTGGAAAATATTTTACTAGAGGGAAGTTTCAAGAAGTTTACGAGCAATAGTGTCATTGGAATTTCTTATAAAATGTTGATAGAGATAGTCAACATCCTATTCTGCTTACGTATTTGAAGAAAGTGTTGAAACCTTCATTCGATCCACTTATTTTTGTGCTCAGCCAAGCAAACAACGCTCTTTGCGTTGAAAAAGCGTACGACGAGGTCGAGTCAACTCACTAAGGTGAGAGTCCTGTGCAAAAGGATATTGCAACTCGGCGCCACATCATTCGTGCAGTGCTTTATTCTACTCATATGATGTCAGCGCTCTAACTGACTATCATAAAAAAATTAACATTGAAAAAGATAGACAGAGGATTTTGTGAGATTTGCATGTTACTGCTCAATGATTTTGCGAGACGACACTCATACCCCGAACGCTGTCACGTTTGAAGGAGTTGGACAATTAAGGGGTATATCATTCATTGTACTCTCGGAACACCTCTCTAACCAATGGACTTTTCATCAATTCTTCAACAGTTTTGAATACGGGAATTATTTTAAAGATAGGCGGTACCGAGACCGGATCTAGTCACTCAATCACATCTGGAAGTTTTTGAGCAGCCGAGGTAAACAGATTTGTTTCTGATCAAATGAAGTGTGCAGACTTCATTAATTTTGACCTTATAAGGCTGTTCATTCGAAAATGGTGTCTGACAGGCCTGAGATGCATTTCGATATTTCTCATTACTTTTCGAACTGGAATGAGCATCTGCATTGCCTTCCATACTTTTTGATCTATGGAATTGATTATGGTGTTGAAAATTGCTGGAAATGCCAACCGTGCTGGGCAAAGCGGCGTACGAACTCGCTCTCGCCTACCGCGCTTCTCTCAAAGCATCGTCTTTATTAGTATTCTGCTTGTTTTCTTTGTTTTGGGCAGATCAATAACAGTGCTGTAAACCTTACTAGATTTTCGGTTTGAAATTCCAAGATATTGGCTCTCATATGTGAGACGTTCGACAACAAACAATCAGGTTTTGCTTAAGTATCTCCAATAGCAATATCGCGTCTTTACGGGAAAATATGGAAAATTACATTAGAGTTTTCTGGATTTTTCACCAGATGCATATATGACAATCAGATTTCGAGACTGTTTGGGATTCTTCACCCACGTTCATCATGTCAAAGTTGCGGTGAAGCTTGTCATTGATGAGTACATAAATAATCTTTCTGCTCGATATCCTTGTCAAGGTTGAAAGACCCTACTTTAGGGAGAACTTCCAGTGTATTCAAAAATTCAACATTGTAGATAAAGTTCGACAATGAAACTAAGCAGTTATGAAGACGTAAAACTTTTGACAGAATCAATGTGCAAACCTCAACACTTGCAGTCAGCCGCACGTACGCAATTTCTGCAGGAAAGCAAATGGAGAAGTTCAAGTAGTGAAGATGATATATCCTATTATCGAAATAGCCTACGACAGCCTGCAACAGATGAGAGAAATATTACAAAGCGCGTCTGCCATTTAATCACACGTCTTGATAACAAGGCCGAAGAGGTTATCATAGGGGTACTTCCCTCCAACGCATTCTAACGTATATCCATCAGGTTCTTCGAGAGAATCATGGTTCTCTCGAGTGCGAGCTCTGAATATGCAAGCCATTCGATGAGAGATGCAGATTTTGTATTATTTCCATGCACTCCTCATGTATAACTCTCCATTCTTCTGCGTACAAAACTAAATCTGTAAATAATGATCGTATTTCAACATCTAACGACTTGAAGTGGAGTTCTAACTTGGGCGTCCACATCTGGATATGATATCTTCTGACTATTGCGTGATTCTTTCTTAACGCACAAGTATTTTAGGAAATGACGCTTTGGTGGGATGGGACACTAATGTAATTTTCCATATTTTCCCGTAAAAGAGCGGTATTACTATTGGAGATACTTAAGCAAAACCTGATTGTTTGTCGTCTAACGTCTCACATATGAAAGCCAATACCTTGGAATTTCAAACCGAAAATCTAGTAAGATTTACAGCACTGTAACTGATGTGCCAAAAACAAAGAAAACAAGCAGAATACTAATAAAGACGATGCTGTGAGGGAAGCGCGGTAGGCGAGAGCGAGTTCGTACGCTGCTTAGCCCAGCACGGTTGGCATTTCCAGCAATCTTCAACACCATAATCAGTTCTATAGACCAAAAGTATGGAAGGCAATGCAGATGCTCATTCCAGATTCGAAAAGTAATGAGAAATATCGAAAGGCATTTTTAGGCCTGTCAGACACCATTACTTAAACAGCGCTAAATAGAACATCAAACCACAACGCTTACATTCACAATTATCTATGGAGAGAAGATATTCCGAATTTTGTTAAATATTGCATAGTCACATCTGCATCAGTCAATTGATAGCTCATTCGTCAGAGTGAGTTTTATAAAACTCAACTGTGCCTCGATAAAACGCTAAGATTTCTTCATTCAATGAAATCAAATGCCAAAAGTGCTCTCTGATTACAGGAGTTCATCAGGTTAGCGCTTCTTTTCCGTGAGAAGCAGCAGGGTATGTTTTAACACTATTCTATTCTTGTGCATGTATATAAAGCTTATCACGGGTCTAAATTTTGACACTGAAAGTAGTGTGGAGAAAAGATCACCGGTGTATAGTATGTACTAACTTTTATGCTGTGATATGTGAATATACGAGTGAACTTATTGATGGTTCAGTTTTAGCTGTCAGAAGGCTGATTTAGAAAAACCAAGATAACAGTTTTTAATAACAATAAGTAGTGATTTCTCGCCCAATTAGGATTAAAAAATATCACTTCTATCTTCATCTTTCATATTCATCATAAAAACATCCGCGCTTTTCTATCGATATCTGTTTGGAGTGCGGTTTGAATCACCAATTCGTGTTTCTTTTCTTTTATCATGAAAGCACTCGAGATAAAGGTATAAATATGAACAAAGCACTCGAGATAAAGGTATAGTTATGACGATAACTATATATAAGGAGTGTGACGCTCCCGAGAGAACTGACTATGAAAAGATCGACAGACGAGGTTCTGCCCGGATGATGAGTCTGTAAGGACGAAACACGTGTCTCGGGATGTACAAGAGCCCTTACCAGACCACATGACATGTTGGCACAAATAATAATGAAAGGATCTATTGAAATTTGAGCGTGGTCTTAACAAAGCACTCGAGATAAAGGTATAATCAAGACGAATCACTGATTACATTTGTGATGAACCTATTCCTTGTAAATACAAGTTGAGTTACTGTTTGATTATTGGGTTTTATCATCACAATTTTAGTCTGGTAAGGATACAACATATTTTAAGTCGTTTGTAAGTCTAGATGAGTGCTACTAAACACTAGCCTGTTTCGTCTCTCAAGACTCGGCAATAGCACATTCTCCTTCGGTTCAACCGATCTCTTACAGCTATACTCCTCTATAAAAGAATCGACGTCGAATAATAAATCATCGCAAGTCTTGACATAGAGTGATCAGCAGTCGAGCTTGTGACTAGTGAAATGAACTGTACCTCTTTGTTCGACCGCTCGTTTTTATAGACTCTCGAAACAATTTTTGATATCATTATAGACTATTATAGTTTTTGAGCGAGATCTATAAAAAGCGGTCAAGTGAAGAGGTACCGAGTTTCTGTTTCTGAATCGAGCTAAATGACTCAATGGATGCCGATCCAACTAATCCGTGGTTTCCGGGCGCAATGGATGGCAAGAACAATTCATAAGTCTTATGAACGCGAAAACATGGGAGTATAAGAGAATTTTATAGCATCAAGAGATGACGAGTAATCCAGAAAGATGGCGGAAAGGCGACAAACTTTGTTTAAATCACACGCGCCGCTTTGATAATTGTGGTACTCGCGCAACCTTGCCGGCCATCTTCAATGAGGTGAAATTTCTCATCGACAGACACCCTTGCACTATCTGACTGCGGCGCGTGAGCTCCAAGATGCACCATATTGATTGAAACTACTTCGACGTGAGCGTGCATACTCCGAAATAGAGTTGTCAACTGACGATCGTCGCTATAATTCCGTGGAGGTTTGCGATTTTTTCATAATTTTTCACAAATCTTCTAAAGATTTCTTTTTCTTGTTTGTTGCTTTTTTGCAGTGTTATGGTGATTTATATACGATGATGTCGCTGATCCGTATAAGAATTGATCACGATACTCACAAATAAACAATTTTTTAACTTGTTTTTTTTGGAGCGATGCCACCGTGTTTTTGCTTGAACTCTATAGTGTTCATTAATATTTTTATCAAAAATGCCTAAAGAAAATGAAACGCTTTATTTGTCACTGTGCCAATGTCGAAAAATGAGTTGACCCTCCACACTAGAAAATAGTTGAATCTCTCAGTTCTTTCCAGTTATTTATCGTCAGATGAAGAAACGATCCCTTTTGCTCATCAGTGACTTTCCATTGAATTTGCGGTAGTCATTCGAGGGGTTATATCTCTGGCTAATGCGCTATGAAATCGTTTTAATAAAAGTCATTGTCTGAAGTTGTAGCAAAGAGAAAACTTTTGTGTTATACATAAGCTTTTTCGCACAGAACGAAGCTGTTTCATCAATTTATATCGAAACGTTCAACAAATTAAATATTAATCCTTTCATTATTATTTGAGCCAACATGTCATGTGGTCTGGTAAAGGCTCTTGTACAGCCCGAGACACGTGTTTCGTCCCTACAGACTCATCAGCCGAGCAGCTCAAATAATAATGAAAGGATCTATTGAAATTTGAGCGTGGTCTTAATAAAGCACTCGAAGGAAAGGTATAGTATGATGAAAATACCAGCCAGCTAGCAATCGAGTGCGAAAACACTCAGTGTAGGTGAATGTTGCACCTGACATAGAGTGTAAAGCGTAGGTCGTCGATAACTATATATAAGGAGTGTGACGCTCCCGAGAGAAACTGACTATGAAAAGATCGACAGCCGACGGGTTCTGCCCGGCTGATGAGTCTGTAGGGACGAAACACGTGTCTCGGGCTGTACAAGAGCCTTTACCAGACCACATGACATGTTGGCTCAAATAATAATGAAAGGATCTATTGAAATTTGAGCGTGGTCTTAATAAAGCACTCGAAGGAAAGGTATAGTATGATGAAAATACCAGCCAGCTAGCAATCGAGTGCGAAAACACATCAGTGTTAGGTGAATGTTGCACCTGACATAGAGTGTAAAGCGTAGGTCGTCGATAACTATATATAAGGAGTGTGACGCTCCCGAGAGAACTGACTATGAAAAGATCGACAGCCGACGGGTTCTGCCCGGCTGATGAGTCTGTAGGGACGAAACACGTGTCTCGGGCTGTACAAGAGCCTTACCAGACCACATGACATGTTGGCTCAAATAATAATGAAAGGATCTATTGAAATTTGAGCGTGGTCTTAATAAAGCACTCGAAGGAAAGGTAAATATTAATCATCCGAACGGTGTTCTTGATTTCTCGAAATACCTTTTCTGCAGTGTGGAAGAAAAAATAAGGTTGAGCTTTATATACGAGGGCTTTGTCTCTCGGCTAAAGTGTAGGCTGGGGTTAGGCAGAGGAGGGGAGCTAGGAGATGCTGGCCGTCGGTTTCACACAGCTATCGATCGACGGATTGCGTTCACGCGCTTCATGTCTGGAATGTGATTTCTGTTAATCAATTTGAGACTTCCTCTCCACTTCGAAGGGAGCTCTAGACGAAAGGTATGTAGTGCTACAATATTTCTTCTGTACATTCCATTCTTCATCAACAGGGCAGTAGTGAAAACGTGTAGCCGGGGTAAAACATATTTTATTTTGAAAGATAAAGCCTAATAGAGGGTCTTCTTGAAACAAAGGAACACGTCGGAAAGTAGCCAGAGATTTATGCCAATGAATGAATGCCCACACTCTCATGAAAAGCTCTTGCCCGTCAAAAGGGGTCGTTTCCTCATTTGACGACAGACAGCAGAAAAAAACCAGGCAGCACATAACAGAAAAAAGTGGTGGCAGGTAATTTCAAGTTGAAGAGTGAAGTGATCAGAACAAGACTTTGCTACAAAATAGTCATTTACTCCGTATACGTTTTTTCAAGTGTGAAATTTTCTGTTTCATGTGATTTGATGAATATGAATGCAGGCTTTCAATCTGTTAACATGGTAACATGTTTGAGCCTGTTATGAGGTCTGATAGGAGCATTTGCGCAGTGCTAGACAAGCGGCTGCTTCATCTTTCCGAAATCCTCAGTTGCACAGTCTCCCTTGGTCTTGAGGAGTGCAGAAGGACGAAACAAGAGCCGTTCTGGCTCTGTATAAGTGCCCTTATCAAACCTCACAACTGACTCAACCAATGGTTCACGATTAGCTGTTGAGAGATAACCGTTGTAGCGTAGAAAGAGCGGTGTGCAAACCAAGCGTCTGTGGTGCAACGGTTCAGCGCACACTCCCGGAAGGAGTGAGATTTGGGTTTGAATCTTGGCTGACGCAAGTGTCTTGCACACCACTCTACATTATTGGGTTTACTGGAACATCATATCACCGCAACATCCGGTCAAATAAAATGAATTCAGACTCAACCATGTCATCACGGTATCAGATCATCAATATTTTTGAGCGACATTAATATCAACGGTTGCGAGTGCGATGTGATTCATTCTCCGGCCACAAGCACTCGACTGCGGTCACTACAAGTCGAGGGACTTTGCCACCTGACTTGCAGGAAACTGTTGTATATCTCCAAGGGATCGGCTGAACCTAGAGAGAGTGCTACTGAGCAATCCGGAAGGGCGAAGCAAGCTCCTGTCTGGCACTGTATAGCTGCCCTTATCAGACCTCACAACGCTCAAACATGTCATCATGTTATAAAATTATCAGTGTTTTGAGCGAGTTCTACATAAACAGTCGAGGGTAGGGTATAATCAATTCTTTCTTCTAATCACTGGATTATGTTCGTCATGAGAACAATAGAACTCCGTCGATGGGAGCCAAATGAAGGACTGCCGTAGTAATGAACAATGTGAGTAGTTATGTTCTATCTTTGTCAAAGATATTGTGCTAAGGCATGTTTAGAAGTGAATATATACCATTCGGTGCATTTTACATGCTATGAGCATAGACTTTCGTGGGCTTTTTGCAGATTTTGCTTCACTTGCTTGTATACAGAAATCGGTTAACTCCGCTGAGTTCTGAATGCTTCTCTGAGAAGAATTTGCGAAAAAAATTCTTTTCCGTGAAATCACATTTTTTTCATAAGCGCCTCTCATTGCTAGCGCGGACCATGTTGGAGCATCATCACTGCACATGGTCGATCATTATCACGCCAATGTGCAATTTTCTGTCAAGGCAGTTCATCGAAGAGATCACGTTATTTAAAGCACTGGAAATCATATAAGCTTCATTTTATTTCAGGCTGAATGGCTTACCCGTATTACGGAAAGAAATACAAGCAAAGTAATTTCACAATTTAGGGAGATTTTCAACTGAAATAGCAGTGAAGACTTTTATTGCAATACGTTATACAGATACATTTATCTTCAGTAGTTGCAGCGACATTTATGAAGCCATCGTGAGAGAAATGTGCAATGGGACGCTGTTTTCATGCCACCGCTTCGTAAATTTTATGAAGACATCCATTCATGTAGACTCTATAATCCAACATTTTGGCGGTCCTCAAAGGGAAGTCTTGAGTGGACGGATTTTTTACAAATTTCTTTCGAAGATTATGCAGTGTGAAACCGCACAGTGTCTTCAGTATAGTGGCTTGCATCACACTGTTCTGAATCTCATAGACGTAAATCACATTTAATCTGATTTCTTATCATAACGACTACGTCTCTCCTACAATACTCGGATCTGGAATCAATTTAAAGATAATAATGATTTTCAAGCATGTAACTTCTTTACTGAATTAGCAGATAATGCTTTGCCTTCTAGTTTATTAAAGGAATTAAAAAGGTGCCGCCTCAATCGAGCAGGAAATACACCAGTTTTGGATTTATGTATACAGTCAGATCTGAATAAGTGGTAAAAAGAATATTGCACATTTTATCATGTTTCTTCAGTCCGTCTCGCTGTGTGTTTTATTCTGCTGTGCGGATCCTATTACTTCCAGCATTGAATTCGTTTTTCGTCTTCTTTTTGAACATCGTAGAATACTGGTTGAGCACTTTTCCTCGCAGACTTCAGAACACACTGGCTGTGGCGTGCATAGGGCGTGCCGCGATCGATAACGCAGCCACGCTGTCTCGATCATTCCTCAAAGATTTTTCAAAAAAAAAAAGGTTGCATTGTAGGTGTACGCAATTCGTATTTGGCCTATGCGATGACTTGCGGTAGCTCTTATATCCACGAAGTCAGTGTTTTATCATTTCAGAGAAATTTATTACTATTTCGTCAAACCAACAGCTACGGAAAATACTGTGAGTTTATAACAAAAAGAAAAGAAGGTTGCATTGTAGGTGTAGAAAAATTCATGTTTGGCCCATGCGATGACTTACGGTAGCCTTTATATGTACCAAGTCAGTGTTTTATCATTTGAAAGGAATCTATTACTATTTCGTCAAACCGACAGCTACAGAAAGTACCGTGAGTTAGTACCAAAAAGAAAGGAAAGATGCATTGTAGGTGTGCAAAAAATCATATTTAGCTATGTGATGACTTACGGTGGCCTGTATATGCACCAAATCGGTGTATTATCATTCCAGAAATGCCTACTACTCTTTCGTCGAACGCGCAGTTACGAAAGGTACTGTGAGTTTATACTCCGAACCAATGACCTGTATAGTGCATATTGAAGAAAACCTTCAAACTCGACTTCAACTACCCTACTACCCACCTTTGTCACTTGTAATTGCGCTGAGTCGTCCAAAAAACACAAATAAGTCTCCTTCAATACCTTATAGCATTTCCTACGTAATGAAGACATCTTATGCGAAGAGGTGCATGACATTCCCGTCTGAAACTCCACTGAGGATTAACTGCATGATAACGACGTTGAGATCCTGCCCAGCAACACCCAACAGCGTCACGAGTCGATAGCAATTTGGCAGTTTGTAATGAAATTTAGAAGTAATTTTGAGTAAATGATTGAAAAATCATAAGAATTGTTTTAGTACGATTGGTGATACTTCAAGAAGACTTTCGATAGTAGAAACAGCGTTAATGCTTTTCAGCGTATAACACAAAATAATATATTTAGCAAATCCATTTCAAAAGTGCTTGTGCATTATGAGAACTTGTCAGACATTACATGCTGCCAATAAATATAAATTTTTTTATAGAGTGTTGTAAAACTCCTAGTAGCAGGTTTTGTAATATCATAAAGTATCTGGAACCAAAATAGGAATAATGGAATAACTTGGTAAATTGAGTACTAGGTTTGCACAGGAGAGCTTTGCAACACATATTTACTGCGAGACAGACGAGAGAGAGAGAGGGAGAGAGAGAGAGAGAGTGAGTGAGTGAGAGAGAGATGAGAGCTAATAACAACTCAGATCGTTATCAGGCGGCTGAACTCTGTACAGAACCATCTCGTTTTTACGTTTGCAACTTCCTCATCTCCATGTGCACTAAAGGTGAAGCATGCCGCACTTGAAGTATGCGCTTCGCGTGCCTTAAACACCAAGCGGCTTTTGAGACGCCGCGCAGACGAGCACGGTCTACTACGCGCCTTTCAGTTGTTCGAAGATTAATGAGGTCATAGACTGTGGTGAAAGCAGTTATTTGAATTTCATGTGGAAAACAGTTCCACCTGAATTAGTTTTCATTAACAACTTCTACTAATATTTTTTCCTTTGCACGTTTATTCTTTCATGCTACCTGTGAGAGCAATGAGGATTTGTTTCAGCAGCTCACGTGTTCGTTGAGCTGAACTGTGCGTTGCCAAAGTTCGTGAATTTCGGCTTTTATGTGTTCAGTAGTGGAAGGGTATGCGCATCTGCAGATGATAAAAGCAGGACCGATATCCACCTAATTGTGCAGCTGTGTTAAGGTTATTGACTTTCATGAAACAAAAGTGCTGTGACGATGTTTTGAAGGGAACTAAAAGTGAAAGAGATAGCATAGTTTATCAAGGCTAATACTAAAATCTTTTATAGTCTTGGTGGGTTTTTCTTTTTTTTGAGTTACTGTTTGGGACTTCTGACTTATAGAGTTATAGCTATGCATAGATATCCGTAAAGATCTATAGTCAGACATTGAGGTCTGTCAATAATCATGTATCACCCACTTGGATTTTTCAAGTAGTTAAAGTGTCTTGGCAGGTGGAAATAGTATCATTAGAGCTGAAAGTTAGAAAGAGTTGTGGTTAGTGGCACATTGAACCTACATGTAAGCTTTTCAAACTTTTTCTTTAATTTATCGCCTGTCATCACCATTAACATTTCCATTCCACTGCTTTATTAACCACTATGAGCACATGACCTTCCCTTTAATGAGATCCGTTTTACCTTTATTCCAAGTGCTTTATTAAGACCATGCTCAAATTTCAGTATATCCTTTCATCATTATTTCAGCCAACTTGTCATGTAGTCTGGTAAGGGCTCTTGTGCAGCCTGACACACGTGTTTCGTCCTTACCGACTCGCCAATGGGGCAGAACCCGTCGTCTTTCGATTTTTTATAGTCAATTTTTTCGGGAGCTCTGCTTCCTTACAGAGAGTTATCGAAAGCGAACGTTTTACACTCTATGTCGAGCGAATTTTCCACCTAACACAGAAAGTTTTCGCACTCGATTGCTCGCTGGCTGAAAAAAATACTAGCCAGCGAGCAATCGAGTGCGAAAACACTCTCTGTTAGGTGAAAATTTTGCTCAACATAGAGTGTAAAACGTTCGTCTTTGATAACTCTCTGTAAGGAAGCAGAGCTCCCAAGAAAATTGACTAAAAAGATTTCGAAAAACGACGGGTTCTGCCCGACTGACGAGTCTGTAAGGACGAAACACGTGTATCAGGCTGCACAAGAGCCCTTACCAGACCACATGACAAGTTGGCTCAGATAATAATGAAAGGATGCATCCGTTTTATTAATCTGCCTTTCTATATCAATAGTATTCTTTCCAAATTCTTCAAATCAGGCATTCAGTTGCCTATGCCTATTGAATACTTACATAGCCTATTATTACATGTTTTGAAGCTCTAAGCACATCTTCCTTTCTTTAACTTCTTCACCATTCGAGCGGTGCTCCACGAAAGAAGATTTGGCTTAGGCGAAAACGAAACGTAGTCCACACGAAATGAACGACAGCAGATGATTGACTGGAATTGTAAGCTTTGAAAAAGACGAAGACGTCAGAGCATTAATGAATAAACTTTATTTGTCAACCTCGTGCGCTATCTAATCAGAAACAAATCTATCATCAAGAGTTGCTGAGTACCTATAGCGTTTACAATACCAATCATAATATAGCATTGATTCATAGATTCCGTTTATTGCTCCAACACTATGCAGTCCAGTATCGTGTGCTTCTCTGTGATTTTCGAGGTTCACTGCTTTGATTCCTAATGGTCTTTATTTCTCAAATCTTGCCAATGTCATGAAACAGTATCAGCTTACGACATGGTGTCACCTTTGTGAGGGGATGTACTTGTCTGATAACTTTCCTCATTGCACGCTTCTATTTTTGGCGCACAAGCATTTATAGAATGTGCAAAGCTTTGTCATTCTTTGTACACATGAAGTTACTGCACTGTCAAACTGAGCTTTCATTTTTAGATATTTCTTGGTGCAGCAAACAGTTTTTTTCAGACAGCAAACACAATGTTGATCGCCGTGATTTACTCTACCGAATGGCTTCTAATAGTGTAAGGGGACTTTGTTTCGCAATTTAGACGTATGTGGAACCAAATTTCGTTTTCCCTGCTTTAGCGCATAGCAAAGCCTTTTCTAAGAGTAAAGCTAAAAATGTGAAAATTTACGCTGTCGAATAAGCAAACGGTCTAGGGGAAAAGCTCTGCCTAACACCAATAGCGCGCGTTGCGCATACTCTGTAATTTCATTCTTACTGGTGCAGCGCTATAAAAACTCTTGAAAAAAAAACTGTTTTTGGATTTTTTGAAATTTTATCTCCCAAACGATTACTAAAAGCGTAGGAGGAAAGTATTTCTTCAGAAAAGAAGGCTTCCTGTAGAAAGCTCTTTCCGGTAACAGAGAAGTACTGGATTTTATCATGACAACCCCGTGCTCTGACTTATCAAGGAAATTCTTAACTACCTACGTAACATACTCAGTAATGTAGAGTGGTGTGCACAAACGTCTTCTTCAGTTGAGAATTTGAACGCATATTCCACTCTATCCGGTAGCGCGTGCCGAACCGTAGCATTACCAACGCTTCTGGTGCGTCAGGTCCGTAGTGCAACGTTTGGGCACGCGCTCCCGGACACAGTGAAATATGGGTTCGAATACTACCTGAAGCCAACGTTTTTGCACACCACTTTACATTATTGGGTACATTTAACATCATAACAGCGCAAGTGGCGGCCAAATAAAATGAATTCTGATTGATTCAATATATTAATACCTTCGTAACAGTTTTTTCTGGATGTCGCACGATATAAAATCTTTTTTGAACTATACTACCACTTGGAGATCAAAATGTGCAGCATATACTAGTAACAGTTTAAAATAAGAAGGATTTGAGGGTTCCGAGCGCAAGTCAGCTCTTTAGGGACGCACTGCATCCTTTTGAATGCACAAATGCTCAGTCATCTTCTTCAATGGATGGGAAAAATCCTTCAAAGCTTTGAAAGTCTTTTGATAGTTGAGAAACGGTAATTACTACAGTGTGCTTTATTTTTGAGAAAATTTTTTTGTGAGTCGTAGCAAGAAAATTATTATTAAGTTTTGCACTCGATTTTATTTGTTTGGATAAGCTGGTGCTTTTAGGCAGATTTTTCAAACGTATCATTGTTAGTCAATAGCTCTAATCACAATAATTCTAAACAGCGTTCGGTTTTTCGAAGGGCTTTATAAAGCGTCGTAAGGGCAAACAAGATTGCATTTGAGCCTCTGAGTTTTTCTCACCAATGTGAGATATATTACATCAAAAGCAAATAAGCGTGTACAGAAAACCATAAAGTCGCATAGTAACACAAAAACTTAAAGGCTTTTCTAAACTGGTGAGAAAAACCCTAGTTGAATAACGTCTACGGTCACACATTCTTGGTGATATTCACTCGAGTGCCGCACAATGAAGAAGGAAAGAAATGAAGGTTCGCTTCTTCAAACAAGTGCATCGCAAAATTATTCTTTTAGTTATTTGAAAATTCCAAGAATTTTATCAAGTCTTCTCAGGATTTTCCTATGTATTGCACACAATTTAAAAATTGTGTTACTTATTCTTCATCTAGTTGTTTACTTCATATTTCCGCGATGTTTTAAAACAAATGGGTCCTCTTTATTGCCGCATTATTGTGAGAATTCGCTCACTCGTTGGATGAGTGAGAGCAATTTTTTGTGCTGACATTTCATATGCGCAATTTCGTGAAGCATCTGCGGCTCTTTGTGGTTACAAGGTGACAAATAAAAAACAGTTCCTATTCGCTTGAGAGAAATTTTCCGTAAAAGTGTTAGTAACCATCCGAAAGCTGACACCTTAGGCTACATCCCCAAGTTGCTGATCTTCCAAAACACTCTTTTACAACGCTGTAAATTTCAAAATAAAATTACCCTCAGACGTGCATATTTCTCGTCGGGCAGAGCTCTTTCTTTGGGTTCTTAGTGAATTTGCTACTTAATTGTTACTGATTCCACTGCTGAGCTTATATCATGAAAAGGCCGTATGTCTGCAACACAACAGGTTAAATAATTTAGATTCGCATGTGTAATCAAAGTGGCCTTTCGCCAATTTACTGCTATGGGTAGGCAGCAGCGTAAGCTAACGCGATGCCCTAAGACCGCTGCAAGGTCTACACATCATTGCGTCAGCGCACGTGGCTGTCCCACCCAGGGGGCACGCGATTGGCTAAAGTCCACCTTGATTGCTCATGCGGATTCCACCAATTTTACTTGCTGCGTTGCAGAGATCGGTCTTTTTAGGATATGAATGCTGCATGGGAATTAGCAACGATTACACTATAGAATGATTACCAATAGTTATACCTTTATCTCGAGTGCTTTGTTTAGACCACGCTCAAATTTCAATATATCCTTTCATCATTATTTGAGCCAACATGTCATGTGGTCTGGTAAAGGGCTCTTGTACAGCCCGAGACACGTGTTTCGTCCTTACAGACTGATCGGCCGGGCAGAACCCGCCGTCTGTCGATCTTTCTATAGTCAGTTCTCTCAGGAGCCTTACACTCCTTATAAAGAGTTATCGACGACGTACGCTTTACACTCTATGTCAAGTGAAACATTCACCCATCACAGAGTGTTGTACACTCGATTGCTCATTGGCTGGTACTTTTATCATAATTATACCTTTATCTCGAGTGCTTTGTTTAGACCACGCTCAAATTTCAATATATCCTTTCATCATTATTTGAGCCAACATGTCATGTGATCTGGTAAGGGCTCTTGTACAGCCCGAGACACGTGTTTTGTCTTTACAGACTCATCAGCCGGGCAGAACCCGTCGTCTGTCGATCTTTCTATAGTCAGTTCTCTCAGGAACTTTACACTCCTTATAAAGAGTTATCGACGACGTACCAGCCAATGAGCAATCGAGTGCACAACACTCTGTATTAGGTGAATGTTTCACTTGACATAGAGTGTAAAGCGTACGTCGTCGATAACTCTTTATAAGGAGTGTAAGGCTCCTGAGAGAACTGGCTATAGAAAGATCGACAGACGACGGGCTCTGCCCGGCTGATGAGTCTGTAAGGACGAAACACGTGTCTCGGGCTGTACAAGAACCCTTACCAGATCACATGACATGTTGGCTCAAATAATGATGAAAGGATTACTAATAGTCCAATCAAAGAGCTCTGTTCAGCGAAAAATGTGCTTTATTGCAGTGCAAGAAATTTCCCTCTGTAGCAATGTAAAAAATCTTCTTATCGAAAACAGGAGACGCCGGGCTGTTGCCTGAATTCTTAATTTCTGAATGGTTACCAAGAATGCTATGAAACATTGAAAATGAAAAGGAAAGTTTAGAAACCAATCTGTATTTGAAGCTTCACGATGTTGATATTTTTTCACCAATTGAATGTTCTTCTTTCCTGTCGATGAGTTCTCAAAGCTTGAAAGTATTATTCGTTGTAACTTCATCTATATGACTACATTCTGTGATAAGGAAATAAATTGAAAATTTAGGGTATTGATAAGCGAACATTCAGGGAAAACCACTCACCGTGCAGTCTAGTCTAGGGCTGCCTATGTTGTTAGCGCCAGTGTGACGTATAGACTAGCCCCCCCCCCCCTTAGGGATAGGTGTCAACTGAGACCCATGCTAGAAAACCAGTCCGAGATAAGGTGCAATGTGGCTGGTTATGTTGTGGCACTATCCTTTTCTGTTCAATTGCGGATTTCTGAAATTTATCCAGAAGGCTTCAAGGGTTTTTCGCGCCGACGTTTTTGATTCGTGCACTAGGATCTTGACTGCTACCTCGAAGTTTTCATAGTTGTGTCTTTTATCCTGTGTGTACCTAGAGTTTTGCTTGACTCTTTAATTGTTTTTCCGTCTAGGTGTTCTTCAATGCGGATGTGAAGTGGTTTGCCCATTTTGCCTATATATTCGGCATTACATGTCTTACAAGAGTTAAGGTATATTGTATATACGCTCATGCAGTCACCGTCTCTACCGCTGGGACAAATAACGCAGTCCTTCGTATTACAGAGACGGTCATACAAGAGGTTTCGAACCAACTGACGACGCAGTGCTTTAGGATAAATTTTTGCAATTTCTACAGAATCTTCTAGACCACGGTTTTCTATACACTTTCTGATAGCGGTACTGAATTTGAGTTCGGATTTGAGAAAACACTCAATGCAATCGGTATGACATTTCATAAATACCAGCCAAGAGCAGTCGAGTGTACAAGACTGCCCATTCAGAAATTTTTTTCTTTGATGGTAGGTGTAAATAATAAGCCTGCAATTCGCATAACCGTCTATCCGTTAACCTCGGCATTGATTGAATATTTCCGTAATTTTCTTATTTAGCAAGTTCTAGATTGGCGATTTTTTCTGTTCATCTAAAAGTAAAATACACGTGGTGGTGATGACTGACGCTTCGGCTTTGTCGCCTTCTTCAGAGGCTCAACGAGTCAGATTGATATACAAAATACTCAGTCAAGCACTATCATAACCATAATACAACAGCTTACTTACCGTTTTGTTGTTGTTTATGGCCCACGTAATGTTATGTAGACCAACAGCACACAGTGTTGCATAGACAGCGTAACGGGTGGGGTCGCGTGACTAAGATCGAAAACTTTTGTACCAGAAAATTTAAAAAAAAAGATTTTTTGGCCCTGGTTATGCGACCGCTTCAGAAAAATGAAAAATATTCTCAATAGAATTTTTTAAACCCTGGTCGCGCGATCCCGACCCTCGCACACAGTTCGTGTCCATGCAGAACTTCGGCGGTTCGTCTACATGACATCTCTCAAACCATGAAGAACAACAAAACGTATGTAAGCTGTTCTACTTTGGTTCTGAGAGTCCTTGGCTGGATATTTTGCATACCAATTCAACTTCCATTCTCTGAGGAAAGCGGCAAAGCCGAGATATCAGCCATCAATACTATGTGTAGTGTACTGTTTATGTGTACTAAATTGATCGCCAATTCATCAACATCGTACTCGCTGAAAAAGAAAATTACGGAGTTGGTATGTCTAAGTCTCGTTTATGTAAAAGGGTAGGGTTTCCTCCAAGAGGATTGGCTATGGCCAGAGACACTGTGCAACTGACGAGGCTATCAAAACCGAAACACGCGTTATTTCCTGTTTGAGTACAAGTAGCAGACAACATTCATGGCTTAAAAATGTTTATTACGCAAATTTGATTTCCTTAATATGATTATGATATGTCGGCTTCAGGACATAGCACCAAAAAGAGTTTCTGTGCTTTCGATCATCGAACCTTGTTTGCTGGCCTTCTTTCATTCTTTTTTTGCATTTTATTCAATTTTTTTGACCTCGGAAGAACTTTTAGGACTCCGAGCTGCCATTTGCTTTCTAAACCTTTGTCTTGTTTCACTATGTTGAAGAATGGGAACCTTGAATCAATTCGTATGACATTTACCCAATGCTTTCTTCACCAATCACCCTTGATACTGTGCCGTTTTGTGAAAAACCATCAGGTACGTTTTTGCCTTTCGAAGCAGATATTGAAAATAACTTTCTTCCGGACGTCTTAAGACCTCTCAATACATACCTCTCTTTAATAGACTTCGCTAAGAAAACAATGGCAGTTTGATAATTACAAAGCATGTTTTGAGCTTTTTGTGAGGCATGGAAAGGACACTCATGCAGGACTAGACGGATCTGTCTCGGCCATGCAGACTAATCAGTGGCGCAGTACCTTTCGGTTCAGGTAATTCCTTGGAGATACACACCCATTTGCAAGAATCGACACTGAATAACAGGTTACTGCAAGTCAGGTGATAAATCCTCACAAACTCAAAACATGTTATGTGATTATCAAATTGTTATTTCTGAGCGAGGTCTATGAAAACACTAGAGTGAAGAGATATAATTCATTTCACCAGACACAAGCTCGATTGTTGGTCACGGCAAGGTCAGGAGATTTATCCGCGACGTGCGGTGATTTGCTATTTGGCGTCGCGTCCTAGAAGTAGGAGTGTGCCCCAAAGATTGACTGGATAGAAGGATACTTTGCCACTCTGGTAATTTTTAAGTGCCGTAACAGAACAAAGGGCTTATGATATATTATGTGACTACCAAAACATTATGCTATCGATTGAATGTTTGTGATGAAAAACATAAGGTAGAAGCTCTTGGAGATCGCTTTGACAATGCAAAAAACAAAGCTTATCAAGCGATACAACACACATTCGCTATCATTTCGCCAATTGTTGAATAGCCGGATCCAGAGCAGGTAAAAGCTTTTTACCCTGGAGCAGTACTCAAAATATTCTACAGCAACTATTTTTTGTGCACAACGCTGTTCAATATCAAGTGCTCCTTTTCCACCGTTTTCTTTATCGCATGGGCATGAACTATTGCAGAGCACTTGTTACGTTATGATTCCACAAAGACGAAGATTTAATTGGCGTTTGGCTGATGAAGAATTGAGATGGTATATTGTGATGCGTGCGGTACAAAATTACCAATCCGTAAATACTTCGGTAAACTATTGATTGTTTATGTTAGAGTGACGCCTTCCGTTTTAGGTTCGCTTTCTTTTCAACGCTATTAAACACTTTTTCGAGTTTCTATCAATAAAAGACTCTGCTATTTTTCAGATGACAAACCTTGCTAGCGCACCGTTATTCACTCACGCGGAAAACCTACCTGCTTCAGCGATAATGGCCATGGTGAGCTTTAGGCTCTTCTCATGGCAATTTATAAATGGAGCAGTCTTCTCTAGAGTTCCGGTTCATACTTAATCTTTAGCGTTAAATGGTTCTCCTTGCTATATAATTAATAATTTGAAGACCACCGTCATTGGGTCGGCGGACTAGCGCTATTGCTTGCGCGGCAGTTGTAGCGATTGGCGTTGCTATTGGGGCACATAATCTTCCTATCGTCGTAGTTTCCTAATGATACAAACTTTTTTTGTCAATTAAGGGATTTTGTCATTTGTAAGGGATGAACCTAGAATAAATAGACTTCAGTAAAGCTATTTTTCTGTAGAGCCAAAACAATTCCTGTTTGTCAAAAATCATAGTGCAGATTGTACTGCAATACCACTTCACCAACTACTCTCACTAATTTTCCGATCATTAGCATTCTTTACAATTTGAGAATTCTGTAAAAGTCGGAAAGACTTTGCTTTATCAAATTAACGTTGAGATAATTTTATCTTCGTTTGAGTTCGCTGAATGCATATCTGATTTTTACCATGACTCGCGGTCGCCAACCGACGTATAAAGTTGGTGCTGCTGTTCTCTTAGATAACTTTGGTTCTAATCTACGGATCCCGAAGGGATGAAGGCTTGGTGGCCATGCGCGCGAGGTCGAACCATCAATATTGTGTGAGACGCAGAACACCTCTAATCAGTGCGTCACATGCGCTCTTGAACAAAGTTATCTTTTCTTTTGTTAGCAAAACATGCTATTAAGGTCTCCTCGCAAACCAGGTTCAAAGGCAAAATATTTAGTTTTGAATTATTGTGTAATTGCTAATAGTCTAATAAATAACCTTTGCTGATGAGAAACGAAAGGAGACACAAACAGATTTCACATAGTGTGACTGCGCTTCATTAGTTAACGAGGAATAGTAAAGTTTGTTTCTCTAGAAAGGTGCACCGTCTTTTCACTAAAAATGTGTTTACATGTACCTCTCCAGTGATAATCTGCCTTACGCTAAGCGAAATTTTACTATATCATACCAAAAATTAAGTTTCGAGTGCTTCTTAAAACGTCGCTCAAAATTTAGTAAATCTTAACAGCATATTCTTAGCCTTTCATGAGTTCTGTTTTGTCACTCAAGTGGTACAAGACACGGGTATCGGCCTTTCAGTCTTATCAGCTGTTAGGTGTTTTCGGAACGGTCAGTTCTCTGTATACCCCTATACACAGAGGAACCGGCGCCGGACTATTTACACTGCCCGCAAAGTGATAAAGTCACCCGAAATGCAGCGTTCTACAGTCGACAACACGTGACTGCTAAATTTAATAATACTTTCATAACTGATTGTCTTTTGGAACAACTCTGAAAATAAAATTGAAATGCTCTGTCAAAACGCACTAATTTCAAGCGAGGTCGGTCTTGTTATGAAAGGCAGTCGAAAATAAAGGCAATTATTAAAGTTACCGGTCATGGGCAATCGACTATAAGCACTGCAGTCGAGTGATTTTATCACTTTACGGATAGTGTAAATAGTTCGGCGTCGATTTCTCTGTATGTAGGGATGCAAACCTCGCAACGAACTGACTCAACTGAAAGGCGCCGTGCAAGTGGGGAGGAAGAACGGCAGAAATAGTGCTTTGCACTAGTGTCATAACATACCTCATGAAAAGCCTTAAAATTTGCTATCATGGTGCCAAAAATTGAGCTGTGAAGTTGAAAAACTGCCTGGCATAGTACGTACGTTTTATTGCTTGGTAAAACCTAGTAAGAAGCTTGAATTAGAAACTAAGCTTAAAAGGAAATCGGCATCTTTCAAGCTATCAAATGCACAAGAACATCGGGCTAAAAAAGTAAACGTTATATACCGACTGGAAATATGCTTCGTTTCATATCAATGTGGTTTTGCGTTCAAGTATAAGGATTCTACTCAGTTATAGACTATCTTTCCACTTTAATTCATATTTAAATTATCTTTTTAGAAGCCTTTCCAATAATATTCTATCATTTCATGATAGTTATAATTCTTAGAATCCTAATTTACGTGATAATTTTCCCATTTCCATTGACTGCGCCTATACAGTTTTGTGGAGAGGGTCGACGCCGCAACTACAGTACCTGGACAAGATTTGACGCCGCTCGGTGAGCTTCGAAACGATGCACGTTGTTCCACAAAGCTTCGGAAGTGAGATCTTCGGCTAAGCACGGTATAGTTTCAATCTTATGCACTCACGTAAACATTCATAATGACTAAGGGTTGATTAAGAGGCTGAGATTTGATAACATATGAATGAGAAAATAGGCGCACGGTGTAGACTTTTATTAAATTTCTCGAAAACGAATTAGAAGAAAATGCAATTCCATTTCTTTGGCATGTACTCTAAAAAAATTTTAATACCGCTTACTTTTTACGTTATTGATGCAGTTCTCTTGTGCGGGGAAGATGAAAAAATTTATTTTCGACAGAATTACCACTTATTTTATATGCCATGGCATAGATTTTGTAAATTTTTCTCTATTAAGCAGTAATATCAATGCCAACTTCCACTAAATTTTAGTGTGAGACAACCAGTGCTTGGTTTGTTTGACAGGCTCTTTTATTCAACTGGATTAATCTGAAAATGGAGTACACTGGAGATACCATCGAATGTTATTCAAGGCCTGAGGAACACTCTGATTACGTCAGCTTTGCTTATTCTTCAAGCTTTCAACATCATCTTATTTTCATCAAATTTCTCTCGTTGCTATGCAGGAACCGTAGAAGACTGAAAATTTGGGTTTCGGAGTTAATGCACTGCGTCTGTATTAATCCTTATCTCCTGTGACTCTCCTTCCTCAGCTGCATAGATATCATAAAAAAATATTAGGTTCCTTGAGAAAGAGTCACTGGCACGTGTATCCCACAACTAAGCTGATCTGTCATCGCATCGTAAACGTATGATCAGTCATTCTATAAACTTTATCATAAAAAAGGTTTCTGTAAAAAATGTCTGTTTCGTGCAAATTCGGAGTTTTTCTCGGAATCTTTTTGAACCCAGCTCACAATTCCTTGACTGTGAGTGCTAGTGAGATCACTTTTGAGCTAGTTGCAGTCTTCGGAAATCTCTATTGCAGAAGTTGCTTCAGGGAGCCAAGAGATAGTTTTCCAATATCATACCAATTTCCGAAGAGCAATATCCAAACTATGTGGTAGATGTGGTGCCGTGGTCAAGCCCAGTTTTTTCCAAAACATGGCTAGGCGGCTCTTATTGTGAGGTCGAGCATTATCATGGCGGACAACATTGAGTAGCGCAGACCTTCCTGCACTGCCTCAACCAACCTCCCAAGCTGTTTCCTGTAGACTTCGGCACACATTGTCTGCTTGTTGTCGTAGTTCCTGAAACAGCATAATCTGCCAATCTCAGTGACCAAGCGTAGTCATGAGCGTACTCTTTCGCGCATAAAACTTGGGATTTAGTTTAGGTGAAGTGTCTTTGCCTTTAGGTAGTCAGCAAGCGTGGCGCATTTTGTTCTCGTAGTAGATTCAAAACTCAACTCCAATGGGGAACGACTTAAGAAGCTAAGACTTAAGAAAGCCAGTCTGCATGGTCGTGGTCCTACTAATAGAATTTCTAAGATGGCCATGCGAGCATGCAGTCGGTCGTCAATCAGTGAAGTGTCCATCGAGCATCATTTTGTGGCAGCACATTTCATTCAGATGGCGTGCGATGGTGCTACGGCTGTAAACAAGAGTCTGCTACAATTCCATAGCATTATAATAAGGATGCACATTCAGCTAGCGGCGGACAGCGTCCTCGCTTGCCAGCAAGAGTGAGATCAACTCTGACAGGTCGTATCGCTTTCATAGAGGCTTTTGGATCAACGCCTCACAGCTCGATCAGTAGCAGTGCCTGCCCCAACGTTGTGCTGATCTTCTTCCGCCCTTCTTGCACAGGTATAAAGCTTAAATCGTGCCTCAATGGCGCTAATCTTTGATAACAAACTAATCAATCAGCGGAGCGCGTATCCTTCTAAATCCCTATGGCCAAAGTTATTAAAAAATTTTCAACATACCACGGCTTTTCGGCACTGAACTGATTTTGAAATAGAAAAATTGAATAAAACAGCAAAGGTGTTACTGAGGCAGCACAATAGCCTATTACTCACGCAAAAGACTTGAAGACTTTGTGCGTAGTCATCAAGTGGTCACTTTTACAATAACCTTACTAAAATGCATATCATTTTGAAAAAGAAATGCGCTGGAATCTGGAAAGGGAGGTGTATCCGCTCGGCTGTTTCTATCGCATGCTTCGTTGCTGTGAATTATCATTCTCAAGAAAAAAAAAGCTCTGATTTGATAAGGTGTTACTGAATAACCGTGATGGTCGTAATCAATTTCGCGGACAGCACCGCTGCTATCAAATGGGCGATACTACTGATTTAGGTGAGCATAATCCAGGAAAAAAGCATAAATTCCATAATCACATGAATTAGAAATCCAATTTTAATCTCACTCCACAGCGAAAAGGAACTACTTTATACGTATACTGCCAAGAATAACAAATGAAAGACTAGATCATCTTGCTCATAATGCAAAAGGGCTGAACTATTACAAATGGTCTCTTTGAGTGCTGCATGTACGTATGAACTTTCATGTCAAGCCTCATCAGCATCGCGTGCTTTTTGGTTCAATAGAAGCTCTACACTTGAGGGAATCGGAACCTAACATGTTGCACCGCACACCAGGAGAGAAGGTCACCTGACACTGCAGTCACAGCCGATTGCTCGACGGCTGGTCAAACATATAAAACAATACCTCTTTATTAGGCTGTTTTCGAGACTTCGATTAAGACCTTGACCCGTTATGCAGTGTAAGATGCTCGGCACCGATTCCCTCACATGTGGGGGCTCAGCTGGACCAAAACGCATGTGCTACTAATGAGGCTTGACATGAAGGTCTAAATGTATTAGCACTTGAAGTGTCATATTAGACTTTATGAAAGGTTTCATATATGCTATCAGATTACAAGTGAGTGTTAAGCAAACTTTGTATTCAAGTGGAATTTACTCCTAAACAAATATAGATATACCAGAAATTACACGGGATTAGAAAAGTCAAATCATTCAAATCATTCATCAGTGCAGGGCCAGTTATGCCCTCCACAGCATTGGCTCTTCAATCTTGAGCACTCTATTCATTAACGATGCGTTGTGCCCAATGAAAGTAAACGAAAGGAGCTGTTGACTGAGGTAGTGTAGAATTTTTCCAAGACATCTCCTTCTAGAGTAAAATTGTACGTAGAAACTCTCGCAAATCTCCTTAGCAAAGGAACTTGTGAAATAAGGTTTTTTGAACACCGTCTCGAAATATAAGGTTCTTCTTACAAGGATTTCATTACCGTAATCGTAATAAAAAGAGAAACATCACACATAACAATCAATAAATGATACACAATCAGTGGAGAAGAAACTGTTACTACTGGCATTGATTGCCAAAATCAAGTAACACTCTCTTCTAGAAAGAAAGCAGAAAACAAGCTGATCTAAGAGAGCAGGATTTGGTTGCGGATAAGAGAAGTGTACATGAAGTCCTGATTAGGATAGGCAAGAAATGTGATGTGCATACGTGTTGCTAGAAGTTCTTATCGACAATCACTGCCGTTCTGATGAGGTAGTGCTTATACGATCAAAGTCGGAAGCTAAAATACAAGGCGATCAGGAAAAAAACATGGAAAACGCTAGTAATTAGTACAGTTACAGCTTTTTGGTACACTCAGAGGGTGAAACGCCTGCCGTGTTTGTTCTATTTTCACAGCTGTTGTTTAGGTTAGTTTCATGAAGTGCCTAGAAAGTCAGGTTTTTATGAGCTGTGATCATCATAGCGATATATTTTGAATTCAATAAAATCCAAGCCGAAATTTTTGACATCATCATGAAAACGCTGGAAGGACGTAAAAGTGACATTAACTACTAGTTTTCACTCTTCATTCACATATTCTCCAACTAATTCTATATTGCGATATGGTGTGACATTTGGTCTGCCTAAAGGACGAAGAATGAACAAATAAGCATGCAGCTGATATTATTTGATCCACGAAATCTTATTCTCTTCGAAGAGCTTACATATCTGTAACTGACACCAGAGAGCCGCGTTTTTTCAAAAAAAAAAAAACTTGGCGGATATCCGTTGGTATGCGTGACTAGAAAATACGTTATGATAGCCTTTCCGGTCGCTTATATATGCGTTCATCAAAGAAATACCTTTAAGGACACTTGTAATAGGCATGGTAATGATTTTGCGTAAACTAACCTTATTTTCAAGTCACGTGCCTAGGTAGCAAATGTGATGTATGAAGTACTTCGCTGATCTGTTGTCCACTGGCATGGGCCATTTCGTTGAGCGGATGTATCATTTTGCCTAGTTGAAAGTTTTCAGTTGCTTTGTTGCCAAAAAAGTGCGTACGTAGAAATGACAGAACGTATATGGATTGCGGCTTACATATGATTACGACAAAAACATTTGCGTCGTGATGACTGACGAGTTTCAGTGTCAGACTTCTATTTACGTTGCCGGACTTCTAATGACATCAGGAGTTCGTCCTGAAGTAAAGCTTTTCATCCTGATAAGAAGTCGAACGTTCCAGCTTGGGAGCCTATTCTTGAGTAGACTAATGCCTAGACCTACTGCAGTTATGATATAATGGACGTAGGCGTAAAATCTCATGTTGTTTTGCTAGGGTGATTGCCAATTATGTAACAGGTGATGACTTCAGAAAGTTTCAGCACGGTCATTTTCAAGGCTTCTTAGAAAAGATAACCGCACTAGACTACCAAGTTTAGTCCGCCTTTTGCTTCGCCCAAAACCAGCCACTAATATATCCGTGAACAACCCATTCGTTGTGAATACAAGGTTCAATGATGTCGATGTTAAGGTTCAATGATTGGTTCCTTGACTATCATTTTTTTATGGCTTTACTGCATTTTAGCAGTGGCACGAATTTTCCAATACAATAAGAGAACTGAGTGGTGAGCAAAAATACGACCTCAAACAGGAGTCGAACCTGCGCTTCACGCATACCCAGGACGCCTGTTACCACTATACCACCGAGGCATATTTGCGCCACCACTCATTCTTCAATATCTTTATTATAGCTATCAGTCACTAACCCTTGAAAAGTTTAGTCGGGTATGCTATTTAGCTTCATAAGCGACAGATGATGGGTGCGATCCATAAGAATTCTATAGGCATAAAAACATGGGAGCATAAAAAGAAAAATATTTTGCACCAACGTGTTACGAGAAATCCAAAAGTTCATTGGAACAGCAAAAAATTTCTACCGAAATTGTGAAAATCGCGCCTTTTCGAGAATTCCGATACCTGCATGACGTCACCGGCCAACGTCAAGGAGTAGAAATATCGAGTCGATAGACGCCAGTGTGCTACCTCACCGCGACGCACGCACGCCGCAACGCGCCATATCGATCAGAAGCAGTTCTGCGGGTGCGCTCATATTCCAAACGACAGCTGTCAGCTGAAAATCGTTGACAAAGGTTTGTGAGGTTTTGCGATACTTTTCAATGTGATTCTCATAGATTTAGTGGCGTTATATGTTGTTTGTACTTGGGAAAGACACAGAATGTCTCCAATCCTTATGATTCTTAATCACAAGTCGATAGTATCTCGGTACCAATCAACGATAGTGATTGCATATCAATTACTTTTTCTACCCAGTGATATAGAGTGATGTGCAAAATTTTCACGTCAAGCGAGACTCAAATCCGCATCTTGCTCTCTTTTCGAAGCGCGTGCTCTAACCCGTTGCACTACTGACGCTCGTATCGCCATCAGTCTTTTATGCTACAACGCATTTATCTGCCAACAATCAACCGAGTATTTCTATAACATCATAGCATTGCTCATATGCGAGTACTTGGATCAAACCGCTGACTTTTGGTTGCCGGCGTGTTGATGCGTCGTAGCGTAGAAAGAGTGATGAAAAAGCGGGTGTCATTAGTTCAAAGGATTAGGGCATGCGCTTTCGAATACGATGAGATGCAGGTTTGAATAGCACCTGATGCAAAAGTTTTGCTGGAAATTATATGCTAGACGGCGACAAATATAAACCAATCTCATTCGCTGGACAGGACCTTTCCATAGCAGTGTTAGTAGTCATTCGTAAGCTTAACACTGGCTACAGCCTCACTTGCTGATTTTCAAAAAGACTTCTATATAATACTTTACGATAGAGAATGAAATTATGTTTTGCCCTAGTCATTCTCCTTCATTCTTGTCACGCGTGTAATTTTCTGGATGACCGAAAAGCATATCAGCATTAGAGGAATTTTCATAGTATCACAACCATAGTATTTACCTGAAGAATCAATCGCTACGGTGGAAAAATTCCTAATTGAATAGCAATATATCAAAAGAAGAGCGCGTGTGGCGCAGTGGTTAAAGGTGCTCTGCGTCGCATACGAGGTTAATGGTTAGATGTCGCACTCATGGCTCACCAGGCCATTCATCCCTCTGGGGTCGGTAAATTGGTACCATATTGGTCTTAGACTTATCTAGGAGAATAAGCAGCACTGACTCGGCTCAGCGGGAGGCCTCCGCTAGCCACTTTAAAGGCCAGATATCCATTCAATCACTTCAGACGAAAATAAAAATCGAAAACGATTGCGCGCGCATCCCTCAGGGATTGATGGACACCAAGAGCTCTATCCTTTATCTTTTTATTTCAATCGCAATCGAACGTCTCGCTCCCTCTGCTCTGCCTCCTGCTCCGTGAATTAGCCGGTAACAAGATATCGAAAATGTGGAACTTTGATCGATTTTTCCTGCTGAACGGTATTTTTAAAAATAAGCACAACATTGGAATTACTGGACTTACGACATCGAATAATTACTAATGTCTCGTGAAAGGGCTCTATCCGGCAGATTTTGAAGCATGAATCTTTTCCTTACTACAGCGTTACCAAAACAAGTATTTCGAAGAGCAAACAATCATGATCAAAAACAAACAATGATTGAGTTCTTCTGAACTTGTGACTGAGTGAGTTTTAGCACTCTATGGAACGGACTTGTCCCACCGAAATATAAGCGAAATAAGAAAGAACATGTGGCCGTGTGAAACTTAATTTTACTTTGAATTTTAAAGCACCATAAAAGGGTGTTTCAAAAAACCGACTATATAAGACTCTGGCCAGAGATTTGAAATTTCAATTGTTGAAAACACTCGTATCAAAATTTCCTGTCCAGCAAATGAGATCGGTCTATAGTTTTATTGCCGTCTAACTTATAAGTACCGTTCTACACATCATTGCACATCACAGCACATCACTCTGCATCATTGGGTATCTATGACATTACACCATCACTCAAAGCAGTTAAAATAGAAAAATTATGCTTTTTTTTCAAGAAACGTGACGGAAGTTTCACTGAACACGTAGCGCATTTTACCACCGTGCAAAAAAAGCCTAAAGTGAATGAAAATCCTATATACCAAATCAAAGAAACCGAGAAATAAGAACAGATCCTCACTCATACTTAAAATTAGTGAACTCTGAACTCTGTTAATTTGGTAACATGCTTTAAGCTTTTTATAAGGTTCGTTACGGCACTCGTACAGTACCAGACTTGGGTTTTACCTTTACTGATTCATCAATGAGCGGTTTCTCTCGGTTCAGCCCATTCCTTGTAGGAAGATATATCCCCTGCTTATTATGGAAGAGACGCCAAATGATTCAAATCACCGTATGTCGAATGACAAAATTTCCCGACATTGCACTGACCTCAGTCGAGCGCTTGTGACTACAATAGATCTGCTGAATTGAAAGGCACTATACTATTGAAGAGTCTGGAGAGGCAGAGTAGCTGTTTAGTACTGTATAAATGCCATATCACATCTGAAAACAAAGCTCGAAGCATGTTATCATGTTATCAGGCTATCAATTTATCATTATTTTCGGGCGAGATATATATATAAACAGTCAAAAGTAAAGGTATGATTCATTCTAGGAGCCACAAGCGCTCGATTTTGGTCACTGCAATGCCAAGGGATTTTGTTTCTTGACATGTGGTGATTCAAATAATTTAGTGTCGATTCCTATTAAGTAAGAGTATACCCTTTTGCAAGGCATCGGGTGAGCCGAAAGGCACCTTATACTGATGAGGCTGCCAAGACGAGACGGCCGTGTAGTACATTTTATCCTTCTGCGGACGATGCCATTTCTGGCTGGCGGGCGGTTAGACGGCTGTGAAAAGAAGGTGCACGTACGCGGTGTAATGCTAATGTAGCAGTTTTTTAATTAACTGTATACTTTTTCCGTTAATAAGTGAGATTTCTGTGACAGTAGGAGGTTAAATATGATAGAATATACTCACATTAAGTTATTTTATCAAAAATAACGTAATTGCTCCAATTAAAATCCATAATATCAAAGGAAAATTCCAAGTATTTATGAAGAGACTATATTTAGACTTTATCAAACATTTGTATGATATCTTACTTATACTTACGCTGAATTCAATCGAATTTATCTTTTATTTTTTTAATTTTCATAAATTCTATAGTTCACAGTACATAAAATTCATAATATCACCTGCGTCATCGAAAACATTAGATAGTTTGTCAAAAAATGTGCCGCTTTTTAAATGCATTCTCACTTCATCAATAATGCCCAATGTTTTTGACTATTAGTACGCTTCGGATTCTCAATTATCAGAACAATGCGTAAATTTGTTCTATTCTTTATTCATAGCCATGGTATGGGAAAAAAGGTGGAGGAATACGGTTCTTTTTCGTTATCTCTACCCTGTTCAAGACCTTCAGTAAAGGCGTATTCTTTTGCATCTGTCAAATTTTCTAGCAGTTAATTAATAGCTAATTTCAAGTGAATTTGAATTACATCTTCTATTTCCTAGATGGCTTATTTTTTGCATTGTAACAGCAAAGCAAAAGTTTTGTTCTGCATACAAGCATTTCATACTGGATACAGTTTTTCTCCCTCTTAAGGGATCCCGCCCGGTTAGTCGCGAGGCACGTGGCGCGTCCCCAGGTGGTGGATAGGGGAATGAAAGCGAACCAAAAGCGACCGTGTGCTTCCCAGAGACGCAGGTGGATTCAGGAGAGAGCCCCCCTTCTTCTACAGCGTCGACTTGACAAAAACTCTATTTCTACGAGTTAAGTCGGCCAAAAGTCTGCAATCAAGCGGCTGGAAGTACAAGGGAGGCAGTTAAGAGTCGCCTCCGAAAATTAAGCTCCTCCCGCTCCTCCGAGAGAGACTGGCAAGCTACACGTGAGTACTCATCCTCCACGTTTAAATCCTGGCAAAGTATACGTTGGGTATCAAAATGCCAAAAACAGTAACAAATATGGGCCTCATTCCCCTGACCCCGAAAGAGCCCCTGGTACGGCAGCGCCAGGTAGGGCGAGTACGGAGAGGCTGCTAAAATCTAAGACCAAATTAGGCTGCTAAGGTCGAAACGGAATAAAATGGCGATCTGTACCTACAATGCAAGAATCATTGTTCACGAATCCGTTGTAGAAGATCCATTGATTCAAGCAAGAAGAATAAGGTACGACGTCATTGGCCTGGCTGAGACCTGAAGGCGCCATCCTTTTATGACACCGAAGAAGTACTGTTCCTTGGAACTTGTGATCGCAGAGGTATCGGCGGCGTTGGCGTACTCATCAAATCGAATTTAACCGTGAACATTGATTAGTTTGACCAACTAACAACCCACATCGGACGATTACGGTTAAAACGACGTGGTTCTATACCTGCTTTGACCATCTTCGTTGCTTACGCACCAACATCACTATGGCGAAGACGAAGTCTAAGCGTTCTATATGGACCTCGAAAAATTCTCCAGAGAAGATCGTACATTTTTTGAGGTCATTGTCGGAGATTTCAACGCAAAAATTTGACCTAGAAGAAAATCTGAAGAACGTCACATAGGAATCGACGCCCTAGAATGGAATGAACAGGGGAGAGGCTGTCTGAATTTATCAAGACGACTCATACCATCAATGGTAACTCGCAATTCAAAAAGCCTCTTTCTCAGAGATGGACGTGGGAGTCTCCCAATGGAGAGTACCATAATGAAAAGGACCTCATCTCAGTAAATCGAAGGTTTTGCCTGACCGATGTCGCTGTTGTTCTAAGATCTACGCGGGATCAGACCATCGCCTTCTCCACGCAACGTTCCGTTTATCGCCGAGAGGAGAGAAAGCCGCTAAATTCAAACAACGAACTCAAAACTACCATAAACTGAGCTGTATTCAAATCACTAGTCGGCTCTTAGAAAGATACCGCTGTCGACAACATCGACGAAGAATACGATAGACTCGTTGAATATCTTCACGTTAGCGCTATAAAAGCCGAGAGTCCTGAGTTCACGAAGAGACGCTTCTCTCCGCAGACATTCGAGCTAATACGTGAACGTGGAATCGCACGAGCTGCAGGCAACCAAAACCTTACGTCCGAACTTGCGAAACGCTGCAGAGAAGCGATAAAAGAAGACCTCAAAGAGAGACGAGGAGCAGTTACGGCAGAAGCTGCAGAAGCTGAGAAGAGCATTTACAAAGCCCAGCGAGGCTTTGCCAACTATAAGACCAAGATGATTGCACTCCGATACCCTGACGGGACACTTACAGCTTCCAGAAGGGCTATGGAGAAAAACCATTCACCAGTACTACTCGCATCTCTACGCTAGCCATGTCCTCTTACCGTTATATAAATTGAAAGAGGGCGAATATGTCGTTCCACCGGTCCTCCTTCCGAAATCCGACATGCTATATCGTCGGTGAAGAATAGAACAACACCGGTGCAGACAGGATTAGACCAAAACACCTGAAGAACCAGCCGCCAGTTCTCATCAACACCCTGGCTCGGCTTTTCACTCGCTACCTGTCAGAATGCAAGGTCCCTATTCAAGGAAAACCAGCAAGACCGTATTGTTGTTCAAAAAGGGAGACCTTCACGACACAGGGCAATTATCGCGCAATCCTGCTTGCTGTCCGTTGTCTATAAACTCTTTACTCGAGTCATCCTAAACAGGATTGACAGAACACGGACGAAGGACGGCCATGCGAACAAGCAGGGTTCCGAAAAGGATTTAGTACCATAGACCACATCCACACGATTACAAGACTCATTGAAGTTTCGACGAGAGTACAAACAACCACCTCTGTCTCACTTTCATCGATCTGAAGAAAGCCTTTGATTCAGTGGAAACAGAAGCGGTTATAGAGGCTCTGGATAACCAGGGCGTCCCTACTCGGTGCATAATGATCCTTCATGAGCTTTATAAAGATTTTAACGACCAAATATCTCCATTCTACAACAATATTACCATTGACGTAAGAAGGGGGGTTCGACAAGGCGATACAATTTCGCCGTAAACTATTCATTGCCACCCTACAAAACGTCATGCGAAATAACAGAATGGGACGATATGGGAATAAAAGATTGACGGTTGACAATTAAACCGTCTTCGCTTTGCTGACAATATCGTCTCATAACACCAAACATCAGCCAAGCGAAACGTATGTTGACCGAATTCGATAACGCCTGTGGGAAGATTGGTCTTCAACTAAATCTAACGAAAACGATGTTCATGAGGAACGGATGGGTTTTGAATGCCCCATTCACGCTCAGACGGAACGACAATCTCCGAATGCTCCAGTTACGTCTATCTAGAGTCGTGAAATCAACACGATGAACGACCTAGCTGCAGAGTTGAGCAGGAGAAACGAGCGGCTTGGGGAAAGTTTAAGAGCATCGAAGATGTAGCGAAGAGGACAAAGAACATCCGACTCCGTGCCCACCTTTTCGACTCGACAATTATCCCTGCCCTAACGTATGCAGCAGAAACCTGGTCGCTACGTAAGCAGGATGAAAAAGTCACTTGGCATTGTCGAACGCGCAGTCGAAAGGTCGATGCTAGGAGTATCCCGTATCTCGCAAATGAGAGAAAGGATCCGAAGCTCCGACCTACGTCAGCGATCGAAGATCAGAGACGCCGTTCTACAAGCCAGGATATAGAAAATAAGGTGGGCCGGACACGTGATGCGCTTCAACGACAACCGATGGACGAGAGCCGTTACCGACGGGATTCCTCGGGACGTCAAGCGCTCTAAAGGAAGCCACTGACCCGCAAGTCCGATTTCCTCACGAAAGCGATAGAAGAAAGATATGATGCTCAGCGAAACCTTAGAGCGAGGAGGACCCACTGGGCTACTCTTGCACGCGATAGGGAAAAGTGGAAGAGTTGCTGGTACACAGGTGATACAGCTTTTCTCATGAGCAATCAATAATTCTTAGCTACAGCAAATCTTAAAAGTTTCAACAGTGTGCTTAATTTGTAGAAAAAACTTATTGAAACGCTTTAACAATCAAAATCTGTGTTAAATGGGCTCTTTGTACAGCTCGATACACGTGTTTCGACCTGACAGTCCCGTCGTCGGCCAGAGCCCTTCGTCTTTCAGCCAATCATCTGTGGGTGCTCCAGTTTCCACACTATGAGTAGGCGATGATAAACGATTCACACTACACTGCTGTTGAGTGAAAATCACTAAAATAGCAATTGTACACTCGATTCCTTTTGGCTGTTATTTCAGTATACACTATACCGTTCTATTATGCCATATATACATTTAAATATTCTTTTTTATACCCGTACTGACGAGACTGTCAAGGTCCAAACACGTGCACCGAGCTGTACAAGAGCCCGTTTAACAGACCACATGACAAGATGGCTCAGATAACAACGATGAGTCGGAAAAAGATTAGATTTTGGAAGTTTGGATTTCTTCCGATGTCTGCATCATGTTTTGACTTTTGGATAAATGCGTCTTTCGTTTCTTAAAAGTTCTAACAACCTTTTAATAGCTGAAGTTTTCAAAATTTTGAAGACATACTTTATTTTCAGAATAGAATCTCAATGCACTCCAACAATAAAAACAAATATTCTTGCACACATGAATTTGATCTGAACGAAGCTTTCCACAAGAATTCCAATAATTGTTCGATAGCTGAAACCTAGACATTTCCCATAGTGACTATGCTCTTGAAAATAACTCCTTTTTTCGCTATAGAGGTTAGAGAAGAATGCGTTCCAAAGTTACTCGATATGTTCCAAAAAGAGCGATGACTTGAAGCCAATGCCGCGAAATTACACCTCTTGGTGTTGCTGAACTTAATTTCTTTTGACTGTTACAGCGCTTTAAGAAGTGCTTTTCAAAAGTCAGCCATGTCTTTGAAATCGTTGATATTTGCACTGTCGAATGGTTATTGAATGTTTTTGCAGAAAACACTTTATCCGGAAAAAATTATTCAGATGTGTAACAAAATTTTCTTTCGACTGTTACAGCACAAAAAAGAAGCCGCTCGAAAAGCAAAGACATCTCTAAAAATCACTTGATTTTTGTAACCGAAAATTTTTTACACTTTAAATTGAAACAAAAGATGCATTTTCACCAAGGGGCTTCGAAAGGTGGAGATAACGAAAAAGTACAGAGGGATACTTATGTATTGCTGAGATTTGTGCAACTTGTGATTGTTTTTGTTTGATTCTGTTATTAGGGATTATTGTTTGTTGATAAATGTAGCAAAATATAACCTAGACGAATGCATTTTCGACGAAAACTGGAAAGGCATTTTTTCAAAATGTAGTTTTTTAATTGAAAGTATGAATTTCTACGACTAAGGAAGGGTTTTTACACAAAAATAACGCTTCTATAAGTCTCTGTACTAATACATCACCAAATTTTCTTAATAGTGAGGGTTTTTTTTTGTATAAATTTCTACTACGCACGTATCGAGAAATCAGCTGTCAGTTGAAATGACAGGTCGAGTGCGGAAAGCGTAGAGTATTATCTTTTTTTTCCGCTAGCAGCGCAAGCAGGAGATGTCCTTTTAAAAACCAACTCTGGTTCTGAAATTTCCATTTTTTCAGTTATCGAATAAATGCTAATAATCTGGTAAAACGGGTCTTTTCTAGAACAAATATACCAATGGTCCACTAGCGCAGTATCCTAGATACAATTGTTTTGGCCAGTAACTTTTCAAAAGTTACGAATTTTAGGACAGTTCGGCCCTATTTTTCTTGTAAATGCGCTTATAAAAGTCTTTTCAATGACAATTTAACCTTTTTAGAAATTTTATAGGAATTCAACTCTAACCACAAAATCCCAAAAATCCTGCTATGAATTAGAAAAAATGGACCATGATTGCAAAACGTTGTCTTTTATTTGCTAATATAAGTACTACAAAAATCTTTTCATGCAACAAGCTTACCGCTAATATCAAATTTTTCTAAACTATCGACTGACTAGAAAAACATTAAGGAGATAAAAGAGATGTCCAATAACAGCTGGAAATACATTCGTTTACGCAAAGATGTGGCTTTTCCTCTAAGATGGCAAGTCTTTGGAAGCATTAGCGTTAATGTTGCTGAAATCATCCATACAGGAGCCTCATCAGTGATTACCAATCATTTTTTGATGGTAATATTCCTCCCAGAACTGGAACAACCTGATTTCCCATTGTAACACGCACTAATCTTCGTAACCGTCCGAACAGCGGACCCAGCTGAGGGTCATAATGGCCACTGTTGTCCGCAGAGTTATATGTGCCATACCAAACCTCATAAAAGACTCAAAACATGTTGTCGAATTGTCAGATTATTATTGTTTTTGAGCCTAGTCTATACCAGCAGGCGAAATCAAAGGTCTGAACTATGCTCTTGGCGAAAAGACAATTGTTTTTAAGAAACATCAAATCAAGGTTCAAGGTTGTCAGAAAAGTAGAAGGAATCCATTGACTTTTGGAATGTTCGACTAGTAGCACATGGAGACTTTCATATGTACATGGATAACATCCTTAACAACAGCAAATGAAACCAAATTTGAGAAAATAGGTAGTCTCAGGAGAATGTCAACAGTATATATCCAAAAAATTATTTGATCTTGAGCGTTACTACCTTTATGTGATCTATTTCTGACAAAGTGGACTCACTAAAGCGAGTTCATCGTATCGAATGTTAACTTCGCCTTTGCTCATTTGAAAGTTTGCCTGCGTTGGAAAAGGATTATCGAGTATAGGCAGCATTTCGCTACAGGAAGCCTTCTTCTTTACATACTTCCCTCCAAGTATTTAGCTTTTAATATATGTCATTTGTTAAATGCGATCATACCCTTTCAAGGTAATCAGCTCTGTCTTTTGAGCACTGAAATTAGCCGTCGTGATGCCAATACAACACGGTCGATAGGAGCCATGTAAAGGGGTGCCCTAATAATGAGCAAGGTAAATTTATATGTTCTGAAATTAGTGAAACTGTGCTAATTTGACTTCAGGAGAATCGTAAAGATGTAGTAATCGGGAACATCTCGCATGGCACGCGCATAGAAGCTCGCGGTTTTTTTCCAAGGATTTTCCCCATCCATTTACTGCAGAAAATAAATGAACATTTCGTTAATTCTGAATACATTCCAGAGCAGAAATAGGAAAAAAAAATTTTCCATGTAACTTCTTCCAGTTCCTCTTCCATATGCGCATCGCAGTGTTAGACTGACTACTGTTGTTGAAGCATAGCCACTGCACGTGCTTCAAACATCTTCAAGCCAGTTTGGACTTTGATTGCACTGAGAA
This sequence comes from Parelaphostrongylus tenuis, assembly GCA_019055375.1. Lineage (NCBI taxonomy): Eukaryota > Metazoa > Nematoda > Chromadorea > Rhabditida > Metastrongylidae > Parelaphostrongylus > Parelaphostrongylus tenuis. The sequence goes on along the minus strand of JAHQIW010003944.1, from coordinate 124,836 downwards.
TGTTCTTCGTGAATTTGAGCTATTCAAAATCGGTGGAGAAAATCATAGCAAATTCTATTTATTGCAGGCGTAAGCTTTAGCCACATTACATAGAGAAAAGACAGAAATCAATATAGTTTTGAAACATTCCTAGCTAGAGTAGCAATGGCGGTTTCTTTTTGTGATACAACGGGCATTTCCATAATAATCAATGTCACCCTCTCAGATTACGTGTGATGTTCGCTAATACATTATCTTTGAAGTGGCAGCGGCGTCTACAAAGCAAGTGCTAGAGAAATGGACAAGGAAACTTAACTTACATGAGAACGAATAAAAAGTTTTATGAGTATAAGTGAACTACTATAATGCAATATTTTGGTGGACCCTAAAGGAACATCTTTAAGTGGACAAAATTGTTATGAGTTCGGTTGAAGGTTATGCAATGCCATACCGCTAAATATGCCCAGCTATAGTGATTTTTATCGCACTCTTTTGAGTCTTTTAGATAATTTCGATGTTTAATTTTCGATTAACATGACAAATGCGTTTGTCTTGTAATTTTCGGATGAGAAATGAATCCGAAAAAAATATTTTTTTTGAAGTGTTTATCTTTATATAATGATTTTGCAAATTAGACTTTGCATTTTAGTCTTCAGAGGCAACTAAAGCGCCGTGTCAAATGTGCGGATACGGTGAGTCGAAGCATTGGAGTAATGCAAAAGAGCTTTTCAGCTACAGAAGTAAGCCTTTTATCGTCACTAAAACAAAGAAACACGTGGAGAATTGATAGCAGAGATTGATTATCTCATAGATCTGACTTTATTGGTAGCATCATAAACATTGGAGAACTTCTGTCTGGCCTATGCGATAATTTCCGGTAGTCTGGAATTTGTCAAGACGGTGCTCTCCTTCCAAAAAAGGTCATTACTATTTTGTCGAATCAAAGGTTATGGAAGCTACTGTGAGCCTATAGGCCGAGCCGCCGATCTGTGTATTGTACGTTGTAGGGCGCCTTTACACTCGACGGCGCCCTACTTTTCACCTTTATCACATTCAATCCCGCTGATTATTCAGTCACTCCAAAGGACACAAGTATGGTTCCTTCTACACCTCGGAGGGTTCCTTCATGGGGAGGACCAATCTACGTGAGAAGGTGCATGACATTTCCATCTAGAACATTACCGAAAAAAAAAACTAAGCGCAGCGGTATCCAATCTTGCACTTGTACTTTTGATATTGAAAGTGCAGTGAAGTGAAGAATCTCTAATTTGAAGCATGCTTTTTCTGTGTCTAAAATAAGCAGTTCACTGGGTGCCTCTAGAACGCTGCTCAGACCAACGAAGATCACTAGGCTTACTTCAGTTATCCAAAGAATAATGGAATTATAGATTGTAGTAGAAACAGTTGATATATTTTCCATATAAGAATCAACAGCATCTGTCTTAGTTATTATTGTCAGTTTTCCTCCAACTTGATCCCTGACATATTTATTCCTCTGTGGTACTTTTGAGATTGAAGAGAAAGTGTTTAGACAATAGCAAACGTGTCGTTGCACTGAGCTTAATAATCTTACGAGGTTCGCGGATTTAGGCTCGTATGAGTGTCAAACAGAAGTAGTATGCGCCTCTCGAATTAGCACAAATGTACTGGTTATCCACCTGATTAAAATTGAATCCGTTTACTTTGACCACTTTTGACGGTGATATGATGTTTCAAATATACCCAGTGATGTAGAGTGGCGTGAAAACTTTTTGCGGCTGGCGGGACTTGATCCCGCATCTGACTCCAGCCGGGAGCGCGTGCTCTAGCACTGCTCGCTGCTAGCGCCTATATTGCCTCGCTCTTTCTGTAGAAATAAATAAATACAGATAGATGCGATGTAGCGTAGAGAGTTGTGGCAAAACGGGTGTCACTAGTGCAACGAGTCAGAGCACGTGCCACCGGATAGAGGGTCAAATGTTCGAGCCCCGCCTAATGTAAGTAGTTTTACATCTCTCTTTACATCATGAGGTCATATCTCTCTACATCATAAGGTTGCCGACTTTTAGTAAAAATGGTTTTGATCATGTTTTCAAGAAAAGCACAAGTGAAAGGAAAGGCATGCAAAATTCATCAAAGCTTATTTTGAAGTATTTTGACATCATGACGGGATTTTTCGCTTTATTAAATTACATCATTTCATTATCATGATCGTAGGGGGACTTCTGGTTTTTATGGCCAATGGCATATTCACCTGCCATGTAAGAAGATCTATAAAGCTAGGTAGTCAAACAAAGAAATCCCTCAGCAGATGTACATCACTAGATTGCGGTTTTTCTTAGGTAACCAAATCTCGCTGCAGCTGGAATCAATACAACAAGCGCTGAAAGCAAAGCAAAAGTCAAAACTGCGCACACAAAGGATTCTCATGTAAGCTTACTTGGAGACTTGCTCTTTCATTTCAAAATCGCTCACTGCCGTTGACATTACCGTCGGTCTATTAACCACTAAAAGACTCCATGACCTTTCCTCTCATGCAATCCGCTTCATTAACTTGTTAGAAATACAATTTTTTTCAAATTCTTTGAGTGATAAACATTCAGTTGTCCATGCTCACTTGAATCCCTACATGGCTCATCATTATCTATAATCTAGAACCCAGAACACCTTTCTTTCTTTCTTTCTTCACCATTCGCGCGTGATTAACCAAAGAATATTCGACTAAAACGGTGATGAAAATGATGACCCATAACAAAGGCGAACAACTGAGGATGACTGACTAGGATCGTTGGCTTCGAAAGACAAAGGTGTTGAAACATTAGCCAAAGCGAATCATTGTCTTTGTTTGCACATTTTGACTTGCTGCACTTTAAGATGAGCCCACAGTTTCAATATTCTGAAAGGTGAATATTATATGATGGTTTTTATGATATTTTGAAGATGACGACTTTTGTACCCACAAAACGCCATTTTCGGGAAGATTCACGAGTCATGCTCATTATGAAGAAGACTGATACCAGCCGAAAAGGAAGAATTTTTGCATTGAATCGCGATCGAAGACTAAAAGTGAATTTATTTCAACAATCCAAAGCGCAAAATATCATGGGCCGACGCCGGATAACCAGCAAAATCGATGCAAAACGGAATTGGTGGGATCAGAAAGGCGTCCTTTAGCACGAGTTCATGAAATGTAGTAAATTGTGCGCTTAATGCAACACTTTTTCAACGACAATCAACCAGTTGAACCATTAACTGCGAATTAACGACGGAAATGTACCGTAAGGCACGGAGAAGTGATTTTGCTGCATGGTAACGCTCGACATCAAATTGCAAAACCGAACGAAAACGTCATAAAAGAGCTGAAATGGGAAATTTTAGGAGGTTCAACATTATCAGCCTTACTCTCCCAACAATGCACGACCAGATTACCAGTTAGGTTTACCAAATTCAAAATTACAAACTAGCAAATCAAAAAATACACCACATTTTAACACTGTTTACTTACCAAATTTTTGTTCGATGGCGTTAGAATTACCTAAGAATTAGGAAGATGTTTTCGCTGATAACGGAAATCATAGCTAAGCAAAATGTAGTTAAAAAAGTTGCTTTGCTTAAATATTTGAGCCGTAAAAATCGGTAAAGTCATATTTACACACCTAATATGAGGATCAGGCGTTTACGGTGAATAATGGTAACTAATTTTTCTCCTCTTCAGCCTCAGAATAACGAATACGTCGATGCATTCATGCATTGTAAATGTGCAAAGGAGCCGAGCGATCTCGAATGGACACGAAGGTTATCCATAGTATGATTCTGAACTATGACCGTTGATTAATACACCGCCATGCCTACAAAGATCTCAAATCTTTGATATCAAGTCCTCAAACAGGGTTAATCATGTTTATGCAATCAGTATAGTGATAGAATCTAATTTGAGCAAATTTGTTTGCTACTTATGCTCCCATGCGAATCTTCGATTGATTATGTCTATCGATAGTTATAGAACCGAAATGTCTTGTTTGTTACGCCACTGCGTTTATTTCATCATGTTTCAAAATGTTGGGGGAACACCCCTTCAAAAATGATGATGGAAATGATGGATATTATGTTTATATTTATAGTACTCAGATGTCTTGTTTGTCACTGCACTGTGTTTGTTTCACTATGTTTCAACGTGTTGCGAGGACACTCTTTTACAAATGATGATGGAAGTGATGTAAAATATATATAAATAAACTTTATTAAGTCATGTTCACTAGTTCATTCTCTCTTTTCATTCTATGCTCTGCATTCAGCACTAAATCAAGGTATAAGTTTTTGAATTTTTTTCATGCTAAAAAGGCTTTACGTTGGGACAGCGCAGTGGATAGTGATAAGGTTATAACATGTTTTGAGCCGTTAGGTCTAGTGCTATACAAGAGCCTGCTTCGTCCTATTGGGGCTCATCAGTAGCACATTCCCTCAAGTTCAGCCGTTCCCCTGAGGCTAAATAATCCTCTACAACGGAATCGACGACGAGGAATAAATAACCGCAAGTCAGGTGATCTGAATATATGGTAAGGAAGATATTTCACCTCCTATCATATTTCTTCAGTCCATCTCGCTGTGTTTTATTCTGCTATGAGGATCCTATTACTTCGAGCATTAAATTCGTTTTTATTGTCTTCTTTGTGAACATCGTGGAAAACTGGTCGAGCACTCTTCCTCGCCGTTTTGAGAATACACTGGTTGTGACGTGTCATAGGACGTCCGTTGTTAAATGCCGGAAAGGTTTACGAGATGGGGATGAGCCTAGTGCCACGCCGCGACGATATCGTAATCACTCTGTTTCGGTCTACTGTCAAAGATTTTTCAAAAAGAAATGAAGGCTGCATTGTAGGAATGCAAAAATTCGTATTTGGCCTATGCGATGACTTACGGTTGCCTGTATATGTACCAAGTCGGTGTACCATCCATTCAGAGAAGTTTATTACTTTTTCGTCGATCCACAGTTACGAAAGATACTGTGAATTGACATCCCGAACCAATGGCCCGTATTGAGCATGAAGAGAACCTTCAGACTCGACTACAACTACTTTGTTCTCCCACCTTTTTCACTTGTAATTGCGCTAACTAGAAAAAAAAAAGGTAAGTCTCCTTCATCACCTTGTAACATTGCCTACGTAATAAGAACAACTTACGAAGAGGTGCATGACATTCCCGTCTGAAACACCACTGAGGATTTGCCGCATGCTAACGACGTTGAGATCTTGCACACCACCACTCGATAGCGTCGCGAGCACAATACCAATGTGATAGTTTGTAATGAAATTTGGAAGCAATTGTAAGTGAATGATCGAAATATCACAAGAAATCGTTTCATTACGGTTGGTGATACCTTAATAAGATTATCGATAGTAGATACAGGGTTAATGCTTCTCAATGAACAAAAAATGGTATATTTCAGAAAATCCTCTTCAGAAGTGCTTGTGCATCTAATATGAGAACTTGTTATACATTGCATGCTGTCAATAAATATATAAATTTTTTATAGAGTGTTGTAAAACTGCTAGTCGTTGGTTTTGTATGCCATAAAATATCTGAAGCAAAAATAAGAATAATGGAAAAAGTTCATGAATTTAGTACCAGGTTTGCATGGGAGCGTTCTACAACACATATTCATTGCGAGAGAGACGAGAGACGAGAGAGGAAGAAAGAAAGAGAGAGAGAGATGAGAGCTATTAAGACCTCACATCGTTGTCAGGCGGCTAAACTCTGTACAGAATAATCTAGTTTTTACCCTTGTAACTTCCTTATCACCATGTGCAGTAAAGGTGAAGGATGTCGCACTCAAAGTATGCTCTTCGTGTGCCTTGAACAAACAACTCACCGAGCTACTTTTGAGACGCCGCGCAGACGAGCGCGGTCTATTAGGCGCCTTTTAGTTATCCGAAGATTAATGGAATTATAAATTGTAGTGACAACAGTTGATAACATTTTCATTTGGAGACCAGTTCCATCTGCCTTAGTCTTAATTAACAAATCCTACTCCGACTTGTTCCTTTGCACATTTACTCTCTCAAACTACCACTGAGAGCGCTGAAAGCAAAACGGATTTGCTTCAGCAGCGCACATGCTCGTTGAGTTGAACTGTGCGTTGCCAAAGTTCGTGGATTTCGGCTTTTAAGTGTTCAGTACAGGCCTGGTATGCGCATGTGCAGATGATATAAGCAGGACCGATATCCACCTAAATGTGCAGTTGTTGAAAAGTTTAATGACTTTTATGAAACAAAAGTGCTATGACGATGTTTTTAAGAGAACTAAAAGTGAAGGAAATAGCATAGTCTATCAAAGTTAATGATATAATCTTTTACCGTCTCGGTGGGTTTTTGTTTTTTTTTTTCGAGTTACTGCTTAGGCCTTCCGGCTTTTATAGTTATAGCTATGCATAGATATCCATAAAGATTTATAGTCAGACATAGAGGTCTGTGAATAATCATGTGCCCACTTGGATTTTTTCAGGTAACTAAACATCTCTTGCCAGATGCGAATAGTACCACTAGAGCTGAAAGTTAGAAAGAGTTGTGGTTAGTAGCACATTGAACCTACATATAAGCTTTTTCAAACTTTTTCTTTTTCATTTTATCGTCTGTCGTTACCATTGACATTTCCATTCCACTGATTTATTGACCACGAGGAGTCTATGACCTCTCCTTTCATAAGATCCGTTTTATTAATTTACCTTCTCATTATCGATATTATTCGTTTCATATTCTTCAAATCAGGCATTCAGCTGTCTATACCCTTTGAATACTTACATAGCCTATTATTACATGTTTTACAGCTCTCAGCACATCTTCCTCTCCCTAATTTCTTCACCATTCAAGCGGTGCTCTACGGAAGAAGATTCGACTCAAACGAAAACGAAACGTCGTCCACAGCGAAACGAACGACTGTAGATGATTGTCTGGAATTGTGGGCTATGAAGAAGTCGAAGACGTTAAAGCATTGATGAATAAACTTCATTTGTCAACCTCATGCTGCTATCTAAGCACAAACAAATCTATCATCATAACTTGTCGATCTCCTATAAAGCGTTTACAACAGCGATCACATTATAGCATCGTTTCATAGCTTCCATTTATTGCTCCAACACTATAGAGTCCAGTATCGTGTGCTTTTCTGAAACTTTGAAGGTTCACTGTTTTGTTTCAGATGATCTTTGTTCTCAAATGTTGTCAATGTCATGAAGCAGTACAAGCTTCTGACATGCGATCACCTTTGTGAGGCGATGAGCTTGTCTGATAACTTTCATCACTACACGTTTCTATTTTTGACGAACAACCACTTATAGAATATGCAAAGCTTTGTCATTCCCTGTGCCCATGAAGTTATTGCACTGTCAAGCTGAGCTTTAGTTTCTAGATATTTCTTAGAAGAGCAAACAGGTCTCTTCAGACAGCAAACACAACGTTGGTCGCCGTGTTTACTCTACCGAGTGAATTCTAATAGTGTAAGGAGACTTTGTTTTGCAAAAATTAGGCGTTTGTGGGGCCAACTTTCGTTTTCCCTGCTTTAGCGCATATCAAAGCATTTTTCAAAAAGTGAAGCTAAAATTGTGGAAATTTACATTGTCGAATGATTTAACGGTCTAGAAAAAAAGCTCTGCCTGGCGTTGCGCATGCTCTGTAGTTTCATTCTTACTGCTTCAGCGCTGTAAGAGGTTTTTTTTTTGGAAGAACAAATAACTTTTCAGATTTTTTGTGATTTTATCTTCCAAATCACTATTGATAGTTCAGGAAGAAAGTGTTTGTTCAGAAAAAAAGGCTTCTTGCTCAGAAACAAAGCTTTTTCCGCTAGCAGAAAAGTATTAATTTTATCGTAACAACCCCGTATCCCGACTTTTCAAGGAAATTAACTGCCTTCGTAACATACCCAGTTATGTAGAGTGGCGCGCACAAACGTTTGCTACTGTTAGGAATTGGACGCATATTTCACTCTATCCGGAAGCTCGTGCGAACTGTAGCACTACCGAGGCTTCTGGTGCGTCAGGTCGGTAGTGCAACGGTTGGGCACTTGCTCCCGGACACAGTAAAATATGGGTTCGAATCTCACCTGAAGCCAACGTATTTGCACACCACTCTACATTACTGAGTAGATAGTAACATCATAACAGCGCAAGTAACGGCCAAATAAAACGAATTCTATTGAATATTCATATATTAATATCTTCGTAACAGTTTTTTCTGGATGTCGCACAATATGAAATTTCTTTCGAACTATACTACCACTTGACGATCAGAATGAGCAGCAAATACTACCACCAATTTAAAATAAGAGGGATTTGAAGGTTCCAAGTGCAAGTCAACTCTTTGCGGACGCATTGCATTCCTATGGATGCACAAATGCTCAGTCAGCTTCTTCACTGGATAGAAAAAATCTTTCAAAGCTTTGAAAATCTTTTGATAGCTGAGAAACGGCAATTGCAACAGTGTGGCTCGTTTTTAAAAAGATCTTTCTGTGAGTTGTAGCAACAAAATTACTATCAAATTTCACACTCGATTTTATTCGTTTAGATCAGCTGGTGCTTTTAGAGCGATTTTTTCAAACTTCTCATTGGTAGTCAATAGCTCTAATCACATTAATTCTGAACAGCGTTCGGGTTCTCGAAGGGCTTCGTTTAGCGTTGTAAGAGCAAAGAAGAATGCGCGTTTGAGTTTCTGAGTTTTTCTCACCAATGCGGGATATATTGCATCAAAAGCAAATAAGCGTGTACAGAAAACTATAACATCGCATAGCAACACAAAAACATAAAGGCTTCTCTGAACTGGTAAGCAAAACCCTAGTTAAATAACGTGTACAGTCACACATTCTTGGTGGTATTCACTCGAGTGCCGTTTTTTGGAGAATGAAAGAAATGGAGGTTCGCTTCTTCAAACAAGTGCATCGCAAAATCATTCCTCCAGTAATTTGAGAATTTCAAGAATTTTATCAAGTTCTTTTAGGGTTTTCCTATGTATTGCACACAGTGTACTAAAATTTGTTACTTATTCGTCATCTAGTTATTTACTTCTATATTTCCACGCTTTTCTTAAACAAATGGGTCGTATTCTTCAGTGCCGCATTAATGTGAGATTTTGCTCACTCGCTGAATGAGTGAGAGCAATTTTTGTGCTGACATTTCATAAACGCAATTCCGTGAAGCATCTGCGGCTCTTTGTGCTTACAAGGGAGCAAATAAAAAACCGATCTTATTTGCTGGAGAGGAATTTTCATAAAAATGTTAGTAACCATCCGAAAGCTGACACCTTAGGCTACATCCCCACATTGCTAGTCTTCCAAAGCACTCTTATACAACGCTGTAAATTCCAAAATAAAATCAGCCTCAAATGCGCATAGTTCTCGTCGAGCAGAGCTCTTTCTTTGGGTTTTTAGTGAATTCGGTAGCTTAATTGTTATTGATTCCACTGCTGCACTTATATCATGAAAAGATCTGCAAAGCAGCAGATCAAGTAGATTGAATTTCCGTGTTCAATCAAACTGAACTTTCGCCAATTTACCGCTCTGGGTGAGGCAGCCACGTACGCTGGCGCGATGCCGTAAGACCGGCGCAAGTTCTACAGATCATAACGTTAGCGCACGTGGCTGCTTCACCCAAGACACGTGAATTGGAAAAGCTGCGCTGCAGAGAATGCTCTTTTTAGGATATGAGTGCAGCATAGGAATTAGCAACGATTACACTATAGAATGTTCACTAATAGTCCTAACAAAGAGCTGCGCTCACCGAAAAATGTGTATTTCTGCAATGCAACAAGTTTCCTCCTGTAGCAATGTCAAAGGCTTTATCGAAAACAGGCGACGTTGGCTGTTGCCTGAATTCTTAACTTTCGAATGGCTATTAACAATTCTATGAAAAGCCTCTCTTGAACAAATGAGTGTGGTTTTTCATTTGTCCCCTTATAACCACAAACTATCAGGTGAGCTTACATGTGAGAGTTCACACATCCATTGCTTTTGACTTCTACATCGTCCGTGAGCGATCGGTTTACTTTTTCATATCTACTTTCATTCTCTGATTTCGGGTTATCCCATCACCGCATCAGCTGGTAAGAAGTCCGATCAAGGATCCGCCGACGAAATCTAGTTTCTTGGAATCAACATCCTGAAGATCCAAGGCAAAGTCAGGAATCCGAGGTAACCAATCTGCACAACTAGGAATAGACCAGCCTCAGTACCCAGCACATTCGGTTTTCTCACCTATGGCGTCAGGCGGTGAGACGACCAGTGAGAAGCTAGAAGTCACGGGATACAGAGGACGTCTCTGAAACCGGATCTGCTGAACGCGCAAGTGACACGCCATGGCGACTGTTTTTTACTCGCCAGTCTCGAAACATTTTTTGATGCAGCACACCGCATAAATATCGTGTGGTTGACGCACAAGAAACGAGTATGAGGAAGACAAACATACGTCAACTCAACGTCGAGACGCTAGTGATACGAGGAGAAAAATTCCCGTCGTGAAACGTCGGCGGCGTAGGCTTTGTCGTTCACCCGTCCATAACTCATCACGTCGATTCTCATAAAATCTTTTCCCCTCGCTTGACCATCCTTCGACTTTAGCTAGAGAGCAACAGAAACATCAGTATGATCATTTGCTACGTACCGACTGACTCAGCTGATGAACACGACCTGGATGCGTTTCTTTATCAGTTGGAGGAAGTTATTTGTAGTGATAAGTCATATTACAAATTCATTGCCGGTGACTACAATGTCAGATTGGGGAAGGTAAACAAGATCAAATATAGGATTGGGAGCTTGGATAGAAGAGATAAGTCAGAACGGGAATCGTCTTGCAGGACTTCTCTTTGAGGCGCGTCTTTTCCATGGAAATTCACTTTTCTAGAGGAAACAACATCACCGATAGACATGGGAGTCACCTAATGGCACGACACCTGCAGAGGTCGACCATATACTTACAAATGGATGATGGTGCCTACTTGGCACATCCGTCGCCCATCATTCTGTGCTGGGTACGGTCAGTGCTTTCTTCGCTCGAAGGTTTGATTCAGCCGTACGCTGGAAAAGAAGTCATGTCATCGATCGGGAAGAAATTGTCATGCTGTTTACTGCAAAGAAACTCCACACGAAATCCTGTTCAATCATCGCTGGCAGATGGAGGAAGATCCGACTGAAGACTACGAGCTACTTGTTAAAAGAGTAAAAAATTGTGCCGAGTCCGCTTCATTTACTCCAACAAAGAGTTCAAAGAGCATTTTCATTACCACTAAGGAATTGCTCTAAAGGAGAGGAAATTTGAGGCTCGATGCTAATGAACACGTTTAGCTCAAATGATAATGTATTTTAACTGCAGGAGAGCTCTGCAGGAGGATCTCTACCGGTACAGGCAGAAGCTTCTAGAAGCAGCGCAAGAAAAATCTAGTCTAAAGAAATGCCATCGGAACTTGTGCGAATATAGTGTTCTGCTTGTAGCTTTGATGAATGATGAATGGAATGCTATAACATCCCGCCATGACATGGAATGAAAGCGAAAAATTTTACACCAATCTTTCCGTTCCGCGTTCCGTCCCAGACCTCAAAATCCTCACTGGAAAAAACCACTCAAGATTTCACTTTCTCAAGTACGTGTGATAGGGAGCATGAAGAATGGCACAGCTCAAGGACTTGATAACACTGCCGCCGACTTTATGAGAGCTGGAGGCTATAATTTACATGTATTACTCACTACACATGTAATATCCTATCTTCACAAGGAAAGACTTTCAGACCACTGGATGACATCGCACACAATCATTCACCATAAAAAGATGACCAAAGTGATTACTGTAATTGTCGTCCAATTGCTTGTTAAGTTGTTAAGTGTGCTCTACAAGTTCTTTACGAAGAATATACTTCTGAGCGTATCAAGATTTTTTGGATGAGGCTCAGCCAATAGAACAAGCAGGATTCCGTAAAGCATCTGCTGTATGGACCACATCCAAACCATATCATGAGTCACTGATCTCTGCTGAGAATATCACATGCATTTAATACTAGCACTAGTCGGCTACGAAAAAGCGCTTGAGAGCGTTGAAACGAATGCAGTTACTGCACTACGAACTACAGCTTTTCTATTGACCTCTGACCATACCCATTAGTAAAGGGGTTCGATAGGGCGATACGATATCTATCGCCAAAGCTGTTCACCGCCGCGTTGCAGTTTGTAATGATCGCTTGATTGGGACGAGAAGGGCATTCGTGTTGATGGAAAATTCCTCCCACATTTTCGTTTTGCTGATGAAATCATCATCTTTCCGAAAAGTATCAGTGAAGCAGAGGCGAGGTCAAAGGAACTGCGAGAAGTGGGAAAGAAGATTGGACTACGCATCAATAGGAAAGTCCCAATTCATGAAGAACCTGTGGTGCAATGGTGATCAAGTCGAAATAGATGGTTTTCTAATTGCAGAGATCACCTCGTATGTGTATCTTGGGAGCTCATTGAATATGGAAAACAACACGATGGACGAACTGGATAGAAGGAGGACGGCAGCATGGGCAGCATTTGGGCCTCTCAAAGAAGCCACTGATCAACTAACGGACCAAAACTCTGTGCTCATCTTTTCTATTGAACGATCCTCCCGGCGCTCTGCTATGCAACTGAGACGTGGGCTGATACTTTGACCACGTCAAGATTGCTACGAATAACTCACGCAGCGCTTGAACGTTGTCTTCTCGAATTTAGTCGGAGCACGCAACAACTGGCTGGCTTGCGCAGCTCAGATCTTCGAAGTCTATGGCATCTTCGTGACAAAGAGTTCTATACATCTACAGCGAGAACACGGATTGGTCAGTCATATATTGAGAAGAACAGGCGACAGATGGACGTGAAGAGCTGTAGAGTGGAATCCACAGCAATATACGGGTCCTCGAGGACGAGCAGATGCACGTTGGGAGGACGTGTTGCATTGAAGAATTGAGAAGCTGTACTCGCAGCTGCCGATATTTTTCAGATCACGTATGATACTCGCACCAGCCCCATGCTTAAATCAGACCACCGTCATGAACGACTATTGCGCAAAAAAAAGACTAATGAAATATTGCTGGGGTTCGCACAACTAGTAAAGACAGACTCTCCACGTATCCAACTATGTATCCACACACCCATACTTCGAAGAAGTTCTATGGATGAGTGTTTCAGTTATGCCTACTCATCAAGATTCTCAGCGGCTTACTTCAACAAAGCCTTGTGCGAATTCGCCAATCACAGTCCGTATACTATTCACATTGTGGAAAGTCTGCTAGCGTGGTTTTATCTGTTTATGATGAAAATCGTATATAATTAGTCAAATCAACGATGCAAGGTTCCTTGCTCCGAACTCATGAAATCGGCTAAATGATCGTGCATTGAGATAATAAGAGCAAATATTATTGCTATTATAGAGAACACAAATAGTGCTTCTGGTTTTTAATCATTTTGGAAACTTTTCTACTTAAATTTTTACTGATGATCTGTTTCAAGCAAAGATAATCAAATTTTCAACAAGGTTTGAAGCATAGCTGTGGCGTAAAACTGAGTAGTTTTCAGGACCATCTCTGTATTATACCACTTTCGTCTCTCTTAAATTTGTATCGAAAGGTCGCGCACAAAGACGGTAGCGTTTAGCAGTCATAATGTCTCCATCAACTCATCCACTTTAAGCATTCGTTGCAGCCAGCCATCAAAATCATTCAAACGTAGATCAATAAACAAGTACACTACTGTCCTACCATATACAGCATGTGTTAACACAGAAAACGAAGAACTTATTATTTCAACAATAATCGTCCACAAAGTCCTTGATTATCGATTGATTTGGAATATTTCTTAGAACTCGAAAAAGTTTTGATTAGGTACGCAAGCACTACATCATTGCATTTTCTTGAACGAGACTAAATAATGTTGAGTGGTAAAAATGTCAATAATGATCGTCGTCCTCATCGCTGCTTATGTGGCGCATTGCATTCTCCACAAGAGATTAGAAAAATTACACTTAAATTTATACATTAACCGTTTATTACTAATAGTGTCGGCAATGGAGTACTGAGCTTGTACAATAGATATGAAAGTATTGTGTAAAATAGAAACAAAACAGCAGTATGAAACAATTATATTCCCGAGCTATCTGTGATCCAGAGTATTCCGCTGCAGGTTTACCTTAGCTACTGTTATGTCTACAACGGTTTTCACAATTGTTTTGTGATAGCGGTGGTTTGAACTGAATACTTTTTGATATCGTATTATTGCTTCATAGAAATGCGTTCTTCTCAATCTTGAAAGAAGCAGTAGCTGTTTCGCGGCAAATGAAAATCTTTTTCAAAGAATTCCTTTTTTTCTAGGCTGAACTCACATTGTCTTTATTGGCTGTGTATGTGAACGATAGGAATGATGTGATTTTTCAAACTTATCCATACCAAGTTGCTGAGATTTGCGGCATACATTTATCTATAGCCAAGATGTTCCTACACACTCAAGTTGTGCACGTTCAAACACCACATATTTCATGAAGTCACTCGATTCTGCGTTGATCTTCGTGGACATGTCGTTTGACTACTCAATCCAAGCTCCCTCTGAAATTTTTATGAATTAGAAGCTAATAAAGAAGCGTGGCGTAGCCTCCCAAAGCATCATTCCTAAAAATTTCTTTGATATGTGTTGAGCAGCAATCAGAGGCTTGGTTATGTGACTAGACACTTTTGCTCTCTCAATGCCTCATGAAAGGCGTGCCTCTCATTCAGTTCCTAAGTGTTTTCGCTCTCTTTAAGTTGATTTTGCAGAGCATGTGTAGTGCAACTTAGAGTGTATAGCTTTTAAGACTTAAATTTTCCGTCAGTAAAGTGTTATATAATTTGATAGAGCAGGGCAACGCTTGTAATGCTGACGTCATTAGCGATAGCTTGACAAAAATTTGCGTTCCTTGTGACCACTGATTCCTTCATGAGCTATCACGACTGCATATGTTCCTGCTAACCTAAATATGCCTTAGATCACACTGGTGACATGATCCTGTCGTACGAGAAAGAAGTCTGGATGAAAATGTACTTTTTTTTAAAGTGTCACACATAGTAGATTGCATAATTTTGCTTAAAGCTTACATATGTTTTCTGGTTAGAGCGCTGTCGATTGTATGGACGAGGTTTAGGAAAAGTGCGTCTTCTTGCAAACAAAAATTTCACCGTACGGAGAAGGTTGTTGCCAGTGAACATGGTGGAAAAAAGGTCTATCAAGTTACTGCTATATACTACAGTTAACATGATTTGTGAACGATTTCTAATGGATCAACTCTTGAGCTAAGAGTAACATTACCTTTTCTTGCCTGGTAGCCTTTTATCATATGTCAGAAGAATAAGTTCACTAGGATGGTGCAAAGTTTGGTTTTTCGCATAGTACCATATCATAAGACAAATATCAACGAAGCATAAACAGAAGTTTATTATGCAGCAACCATAAACTTGGGTGCAAGTTTCCTTCTCATTATAGCATTCTTTGATAGGAACATCGCTACTAGCGGATTTGCTTCGAGTCGCTATTTTTGAAGGCTCGTTACTCAGATTAAATGCTGGACGTTTGAAATCGAGCTCAACAAGTTTGTTTTAGTCTCATATTTACGGGGCGCATCAGATTGATGAGCACAGAAATACTTTTGAAGTATATTTCTGCTAATAGCATTTCTTTCCGATCGACAATGTTATTTTGATATTTCACATGAAATTGTCAAATAAAACTAATCTTGACTGATCGGCAAATTCCTTGATGAAGTAATGTATATATCACATCCTGAAAATCAAATGAAGTAAACTTCATGATTTCTTCACAGCAAAATATTTCCATGCTTCTAAAAATGTGAAGTCTCGAGAGGATGGAGTTTATTAGACACTCAAAACAATCTCGATCACTACAATACCTTATTAAAAAAGGTGGACGTCAGTAATAATCTGCGTCGCTCGCTTTCGTCGGTGGCTCCGATACTTTCACGAATCTCCTTCACTACGGTTTCGTACTCTCGTTTGAGATCTTTTTCACCGGCATCGAAACTCAAACTTTTATATGAACGCTGTTTTTCGTAAATGGAAAAGTGCTTCGGTGTCTTTGGTGGTGCATGAGCGTTCTGTGTACTAAGAATGCTTTTATGTTAGCACTCTAAATTAAACAACGAGCTAAGTATTCCGGAGCAAAAAGAAATATTCTCTTCATACGCACAGCGCGCTGAGATAGCGCTTTCGAAAGCAGGTGCTCAAGTCTGTGTTACTCAAGCTAATCAATGACTATAGAAAGAGTAGTGGAAAAGCATTGTTCATCGAAAAACTTTGGGCAAATATTAGTAAATCGAACTCAGCATCCGTCCCAAAGCAGAACAATCTCATCGCTCTTTCAGCTCAACGACAAGGCCCGACTAAAAAACCAAATACAGTATGAAATTCTAAATCTACTATGCTGTCAAAAGACCACTAAAATCCGGCCAAAAATCTGTGCCCCGAGTAGGAATTACGGAAAATCTAGTGTATTTGAATTGTACACTTTGTCCTATAGTTAGTCATTTAATCATAATCTTTTTCTGACTACCTAGTACTACAATTGGAAAGAAAGCTCCGGTGCACATTGATAAGAGTGAGATAACTCCAATGCATACCAAGGGAATATTACATCTTCTTATGTGGGATTTACCGACTGAAGGCCTAGATATTATTCGTATTTATTTTCCTTTTGCTTGAAGAGAAGCATCTCGCTGTGGTCAACCGAGAGCGCGTTTTGATACAGCAAGACAATACCACACCGCTTACTGTCAACAAAACCAAAGACAAGTTTGATGAATTGAATAAAATCGAAGACCTGCCGCATCTCGACTACACTCCATATTGCGTTCTATCCGAGTTTGGCCTTTTCCGATCAATGCAACACTTTTTGAAGAGTCGCCGTTTTGAATCGTTTGACGTAGCCGAGAGTGCATGTCAAGAGTTCTTCGAGCCCAGTTCGATGGAACGATACTTCGAGCTGATCCAAAACTTGGCGGACAGTTGGAAGAAAGTTGTAAAAACTGATGGCATTCATTTCTAAGAATAGTTAATATTGTTTTTTGCTGAAATTCATGCATAAATTGTCAGTTTTTCACAAGTGGCTCGAAACTTTCTTTCCAACCTATTACAGAGTTCACATATGAGCTCTATAACATTGTAGCAACTGTTCTTACAAAATGTGCGCCTTCATACAGCACAGACCGTAAAAAGTGATACACTTGAACTCAAGTTTTCTATGTAAATATTATGTTTCAGTCAATTGAAAACAATCTCATCGACTGCACATGGTGATGTGAGTCACCAATCTTTGAAATTGAATAAGTTACATGAAGAAATCGATTGTTTGGAAAATGAGGTGAAAAGACTATAATTGGTAATCGAGGTATGTATTTAAATTTTTTGAAACTTGAAATGCATGGTATATAATGGTTCAATATAAGGTTGGGATCGTATCGCACGATGTACTAACTAGATCAGATTTTCTCCAAATGACCTTTCGATAGATTTATTGCCCGGTGGTGTTTCTAGGTGTTGAAATATGATATAATTGATGACGAGAAGTTATTTACGAGATAAAGAAGTCTAATTTGTGCATGATATTGGGTTTTATACTTGGATCTTGTTCCAAGTATTAATAATCTATCAGGGATATCGTGATTGACCTGAAGGGAAACCCAAAAATTACATCGTCGTACAATCTGCAAAGGTATGCGATTTCTTGTGGAGTCCTTCTAAGTATGGATGGGTGCCGAAATATCACGGTAAACATCAAACATCACTTTTAGTTAGTATCTTGTCGTAAGTGGCTGTCTATTAGGTCTAGCGATGTGACTTCAATAAGCGATCACCGCTAGATAGACGTCGTTGGTAGTGAAACAAAGTATGTCTAGCCCATGCTACTCCATTATATCGGCTTGGAAAAGAACAGTGGGTTAGGAAACCGGCACATTGTAACCTCATTCCTTGCTATTTGCAAAGGGAATGTCCTGTTACGATTGATGCAAAAAGTAGGCTTTGTCATACATCCATCTGTTTGCAAATTTATCCAATTCCACTGAGTTGCTTTTGATTGAGATAGATCTGCGAGTCAGTTATATGCACCGTGACGAAAACGAATAAAATGCGGAAACAAGGATATACACCAAGGCAATACAGTCATCCTACATTGACAAGATCAACAAGACAAATAGGCAAAGATGAAGGTGATGTGGCTCTTGCAGCTGTGACGGACGTTCTCAACGATTCCCTATAATATCTATTTAACAAAAATGCCTATAATATCTATTTAACAAAAACACGCCAAAGGGAAGCCGAAACTATTCTCATCGGTCAACAATTTACATTTGATGCATAAAAGATGTACTTCAACATAATCAGCGGTTGGTAGGTTTCAAAACAATCAACAGTTAATATATGAAGTTAAGGAAAAAGCTTCCTAACACCAGCTGAAAATTCAAATAAAGTCATCAAAAACACCAATAATTATTTTCCGAAATAACGACCATCATTATCCTCGTTCTTCTGCCAACAATCTGCAAACCTCCGGATCTGCTTGAAGTTGTCATTCTTTGATCTTTGAATTAAAAAAAAACTACTGAAGTGCCTTTTAACGTCGTCAAATGTTTCGAATCGGCGTCTACGCAGGAACTGAACCGTAATCAGACGACGCAGCATCTCAACTGTATACTGAGTGAGGCAAGACCTCGACTCAGTCCAAGTCACTGAACTTTTTTGAAGTCTTCTCTGAGGGTGAAGCTAGGTCTGGTATTGTCTTACTGAAATAGCGCGCTTTCGAAAACAAACGAGACTGAGATCACCACTTTGAAATCGTTTGTACCACTTTGCAACAGTCATATGGGTCACACTCCCCTCACCTTTATCACCACAGATCTCTCTCGCAGCATCTCTTGTCAAAAGTTTTTGCTTCCAGCAATAGCGTATCAAAGCTCAAAGCTCAATTCTGTCCACCGTCTTAATTTGATATTCTAAGAGTAGATCAAAGTTTGATCCACCATAGCTAGCGTTACCGCGGAGTTTCTTGCAGAAATATTTCTGAGATATGCCTAACAGTTATCTTCGAGTCATGCATGTGATCTGTTATGAGCACATATACACTGCACACAGTGCAATCGCGTGTTTCGGCCTATTAGCCTCGACATTTTCACGGTGCCTTCCCGTTTGATCAGTTCCTCGAAAATCTATCTCTTACATAAAAAACCGCACACGAAATGTCTACACACGCTGTTAAGTGACAAGATTACCGAACGTGCAGTGTTGCACACTCGACCACATGCAGACTCAAAAGTAACTCTTAGGCATAATGAAATTTGAGCATGGTGTCAAAGAAACACTCGAGACAAAAGGTGTGATATTCATTAGATATTCCTATGAATTTACAATAATCTATACTGCGTGAAACAAACATAAAATTTAATTCATTCTCATTAGGGCGATAAATGCAAAACCGACCCTAATCGTTGGAGAAGAACTTTTCGTAGGAGTGTTAGTGACCATTCAAAAGCCAAGACTTTGACCTACAGCTTCATTTTTCCGGTTTTCCAAAACATTTTTTATAACGCTGTCGCATCCAGATCAAAATGTATGTGTCACACTCGCCTCTCGCCTTCATTTTGATCACACGTAAAATTGATGGAAACCGCAAAGCATTATATCAATGCGTGAAGTAAATTCCGTAGTATCCTAAAAAATCGTTTAACGAAGGGAAAATTTACAAGTGAATAACAGTATATCTATCGTCCTGCCTCGCCTCGCCCCTGCGATGCCCCCTGCCACGGATCTCGCCTTGCCGAATAGTCGGTGAATAGCGTTGCGAAAAATGTAAATCTCGGTCTTATTTTTAAGCTAAACCGTATTTACAGTGAATAAGCACATAACTAGAATCAGGAAACGTTGCGCTATCAGATAATAACTATTAGTCTAGAGAAAGAGCTCTGCCTGGCGAGGTTTAAAGCACAACTCAAAACACCAGAGAAGGATCAATAGATCAAGAGAACTTTTTTGAAAAGCAAACACACTTTGGGGTTCTTTGAATCCTTTGCTACAGTTTGAGAACTAGCACTCTAATGAAGAAGTTTTGTCCGGCGAAATATAAACGACATAAGAGAAAAACACGTGGTTTTATGGAACATGATTTTGTTTTGAATCTTACTGTTCTATAAGGGCGTACTCAAATATACCTGCGACGACTAGGTGTAGCCTAAACTCTCACCTTCCGAATGGTTACTGGCGCTTCTTTGAAAAGAATCTCCCCAGCAAACGCGACCAATTTTCCATTTGCCCTCTCCTATTCAGAGAGAATCTAGAATTTTCATTTTCTTGCGGGTATTGAGGCTTTTTCCTTGCAAAGGTTACATTTTTGTAAGCGTACTGAAATATACCAAAGAAGCAGACTTTTGACAATGACTGCATTTAGTAGACGTCCTTCCAGCATCCCTCGAGCTTAAACAACATGTAAGCTTTCAACTGTTTTTCTTTGTAGTAAACTCCTAAGTAGGAGAAAAATAGTGTAGCAGTCGTTGACAAAGAAGGTATCTTCCTTCATCTTGTATGGCGTCCATTAGGCTCATCACAGCACTATCTGTGAGACGTCCGACTGGTTATGAGTTCTGAGTACACCTACGTAGACCATCACTTCGCATGTGCCCTCCGTCACCTCACATTTTCGACAGCTTTGAACAGTAAATGTGTCCTTTGCGAGGGTTGTACTGAAAAAATACATTTTCTGCTTAAGCAGACATTTACTTGAGGTTTATACAGAGAGGTAACGTTTCAGTAATGTTTTAGACATGACAATTAGGCAATACTCGTTTGAATGCACAAAACGACAAGTTTTCACTTCTTCGATGTTCGCCTTTCTCCACCCAGCCTTGTTCTAGTTGCCACAGGCTTGACCGTTCTGCAATATACTCCTGAAAATCGATCACAAACTTTTCATATACGGCGAATGGCTCTTGGCAGGTGCGCAATACTTCGCCGTAGATACCGTGCCGCTCATCAAAGTGGAGTATTCTGTCACGATACTTTCTTTGATCACTCACCAATGTCCTCTTTATTTTGCGTTACATACTGCTCTTCGTTGTCTAAGCAACTTTTCCCAGATACAGCATTAGATTCCGCGATCTTTCCTTTCGTGAAGTCCATTTCATTGTTTTTCAAAAATATGGTTTTTTTTTCAAATTCTTTGGGGTGGTAAGCATTCACCTGTCCACGCTCACTTGAATCTGTTGATAGCTCATCATTATCTGTAATCGAGTTTCCAGAACATCTTTCTTTGTTTCTTTTCTTCACCTTTCGGTCGTGATTCTCCAAAGAATATTCGACTCAAACGACAATGAAAATGAAGATTCACATCAAAGACCAACAACTGAGGAAGACTGACTAGAACCGTTGGCTCCGAAGAACACAAAGATGTCGAAACATTAGCCAAAGCGAATCATCGCCTTTGTTTGCACATTTTGTCTTGCTGCACTGCAAGTGAACCCACATTCTCAATTTTTTGAAAGGTGAATATCATATGATGGTTGTTATGAGATTTTGAAGATGACGACTTCTGTACCCGGAAAAGGCCATTTGCGGGAAGCTTCAGTAGTCATGCTCAATATGAAGACGACTAACACCAACGAAACGGGAGAATTTTTTAAAATTTTCTAATGAATATCACACCTTTTGTCTCGCGTGTTTCTTTGACACCATGCTCAAATTTCATTATGCCTAAGAGTTACTTTTGAGTCTGCATGTGGTCGAGTGTGCAACACTGCACGTTCGGTAATCTTGTCACTTAACAGCGTGTGTAGACATTTCGTGTGCGGTTTTTTATGTAAGAGATAGATTTTCGAGGAACTGATCAAACGGGAAGGCACCGTGAAAATGTCGAGGCTAATAGGCCGAAACACGCGATTGCACTGTGTGCAGTGTATATGTGCTCATAACAGATCACATGCATGACTCGAAGATAACTGTTAGGCATATCTCAGAAATATTTCTGCAAGAAACTCCGCGGTAACGCTAGCTATGGTGGATCAAACTTTGATCTACTCTTAGAATATCAGATTAAGACGGTGGACAGAATTGAGCTTTGAGCTTTGATACGCTATTGCTGGAAGCAAAAACTTTTGACAAGAGATGCTGCGAGAGAGATCTGTGGTGATAAAGGTGAGGGGAGTGTGACCCATATGACTGTTGCAAAGTGGTACAAACGATTTCAAAGTGGTGATCTCAGTCTCGTTTGTTTTCGAAAGCGCGCTATTTCAGTAAGACAATACCAGACCTAGCTTCACCCTCAGAGAAGACTTCAAAAAAGTTCAGTGACTTGGACTGAGTCGAGGTCTTGCCTCACTCAGTATACAGTTGAGATGCTGCGTCGTCTGATTACGGTTCAGTTCCTGCGTAGACGCCGATTCGAAACATTTGACGACGTTAAAAGGCACTTCAGTAGTTTTTTTTTTAATTCAAAGATCAAAGAATGACAACTTCAAGCAGATCCGGAGGTTTGCAGATTGTTGGCAGAAGAACGAGGATAATGATGGTCGTTATTTCGGAAAATAATTATTGGTGTTTTTGATGACTTTATTTGAATTTTCAGCTGGTGTTAGGAAGCTTTTTCCTTAACCTCATATATTAACTGTTGATTGTTTTGAAACCTACCAACCGCTGATTATGTTGAAGTACATCTTTTATGCATCAAATGTAAATTGTTGACCGATGAGAATAGTTTCGGCTTCCCTTTGGGTGTTTTTTGTTAAATAGATATTATAGGCATTTTTGTTAAATAGATATTATAGGGAATCGTTGAGAACGTCCGTCACAGCTGCAAGAGCCACATCACCTTCATCTTTGCCTATTTGTCTTGTTGATCTTGTCAATGTAGGATGACTGTATTGCCTTGGTGTATATCCTTGTTTCCGCATTTTATTCGTTTTCGTCACGGTGCATATAACTGACTCGCAGATCTATCTCAATCAAAAGCAACTCAGTGGAATTGGATAAATTTGCAAACAGATGGATGTATGACAAAGCCTACTTTTTGCATCAATCGTAACAGGACATTCCCTTTGCAAATAGCAAGGAATGAGGTTACAATGTGCCGGTTTCCTAACCCACTGTTCTTTTCCAAGCCGATATAATGGAGTAGCATGGGCTAGACATACTTTGTTTCACTACCAACGACGTCTATCTAGCGGTGATCGCTTATTGAAGTCACATCGCTAGACCTAATAGACAGCCACTTACGACAAGATACTAACTAAAAGTGATGTTTGATGTTTACCGTGATATTTCGGCACCCATCCATACTTAGAAGGACTCCACAAGAAATCGCATACCTTTGCAGATTGTACGACGATGTAATTTTTGGGTTTCCCTTCAGGTCAATCACGATATCCCTGATAGATTATTAATACTTGGAACAAGATCCAAGTATAAACCCAATATCATGCACAAATTAGACTTCTTTATCTCGTAAATAACTTCTCGTCATCAATTATATCATATTTCAACACCTAGAAACACCACCGGGCAATAAATCTATCGAAAGGTCATTTGGAGAAAATCTGATCTAGTTAGTACATCGTGCGATACGATCCCAACCTTATATTGAACCATTATATACCATGCATTTCAAGTTTCAAAAAATTTAAATACATACCTCGATTACCAATTATAGTCTTTTCACCTCATTTTCCAAACAATCGATTTCTTCATGTAACTTATTCAATTTCAAAGATTGATGACTCACATCAACCCATGTGCAGTCGATGAGATTGTTTTCAATTGACTGAAACATAATATTTACATAGAAAACTTGAGTTCAAGTGTATCACTTTTTACGGTCTGTGCTGTATGAAGGCGCACATTTTGTAAGAACAGTTGCTACAATGTTATAGAGCTCATATGTGAACTCTGTAATAGGTTGGAAAGAAAGTTTCGAGCCACTTGTGAAAAACTGACAATTTATGCATGAATTTCAGCAAAAAACAATATTAACTATTCTTAGAAATGAATGCCATCAGTTTTTACAACTTTCTTCCAACTGTCCGCCAAGTTTTGGATCAGCTCGAAGTATCGTTCCATCGAACTGGGCTCGAAGAACTCTTGACATGCACTCTCGGCTACGTCAAACGATTCAAAACGGCGACTCTTCAAAAAGTGTTGCATTGATCGGAAAAGGCCAAACTCGGATAGAACGCAATATGGAGTGTAGTCGAGATGCGGTAGGTCTTCGATTTTATTCAATTCATCAAACTTGTCTTTGGTTTTGTTGACAGTAAGCGGTGTGGTATTGTCTTGCTGTATCAAAACGCGCTCTCGGTTGACCACAGCGAGATGCTTCTCTTCAAGCAAAAGGAAAATAAATACGAATAATATCTAGGCCTTCAGTCGGTAAATCCCACATAAGAAGATGTAATATTCCCTTGGTATGCATTGGAGTTATCTCACTCTTATCAATGTGCACCGGAGCTTTCTTTCCAGTTGTAGTACTAGGTAGTCAGAAAAAGATTATGATTAAATGACTAACTATAGGACAAAGTGTACAATTCAAATACACTAGATTTTCCGTAATTCCTACTCGGGGCACAGATTTTTGGCCGGATTTTAGTGGTCTTTTGACAGCATAGTAGATTTAGAATTTCATACTGTATTTGGTTTTTAGTCGGGCCTTGTCGTTGAGCTGAAAGAGCGATGAGATTGTTCTGCTTTGGGACGGATGCTGAGTTCGATTTACTAATATTTGCCCAAAGTTTTTCGATGAACAATGCTTTTCCACTACTCTTTCTATAGTCATTGATTAGCTTGAGTAACACAGACTTGAGCACCTGCTTTCGAAAGCGCTATCTCAGCGCGCTGTGCGTATGAAGAGAATATTTCTTTTTGCTCCGGAATACTTAGCTCGTTGTTTAATTTAGAGTGCTAACATAAAAGCATTCTTAGTACACAGAACGCTCATGCACCTCAAAATTATAACTTATTGAATGAAGAATCTCTATTCTTAGAAGAAACTATATATTTTTTATCGTCGATGTTCCAAACTGTAACTCAGAAAACATATATCTTAGAGTGTCAAGCCTTTGAAAAAGACTTTTATGGAGAAATCTGAAGTGTAAATCAAAATTTAATGCACGATAACTAGCGTTACCGGGGAGTTTCTTACAGAAATGTTCTTTGTTTATGCTTGACAGTTGCCTTCGAGTCATGTATGTGATCTGTTATGAGCACATATACACTGTACACAGTGCAGTACGCGTGTTTCGGCCTTTTAGCCTCGACTTTTTCACGGTGGCTTTCCGTTTAATCAGGTTCTCGAAGATCTATCCTTTACATAGAGAAACCGCACACGAAATATTAAACACGCCGTTAAGTGACAATATTACCGAACGTGCAGTGTTGCACACTCGACCACATGCATGAATCAAAAATAACTCTTAGGCATACTGAAATTTGAGCGTGGTGCCAAGGAAACACTCATGACAGGAGATTTGATATTCCTTAAGATTCCTGTAAATTTACAATAATCTACGTGAAGGAATCAAATTTAATACTTTCTCATCAGTACAATACAAATGAAAAACCGCACTCGTCGGAAAAGAAATTTTTGTAGAAGTGTTGGCAACCATTCAAAAGTCAAGACTTTAGGCTACAGCTCACGTCGACGGTTTTTTAGACATTCTTTCATAACGCTGTAGCATCCAGATTAAAATGTATCTTTCACACTCGCTTTTCGCCTTCTTTTTATCACGCTTAAAACTCGATGGAAACCGCAAAGCATCATATCAATTTGTAAAGAAATTTCCGTAGTATATTGAAAAATCGTTTTCTCTGGAGTTTATTTCTCAACAAAAGTAAAATTTTCAAGTGAATAACAGTATATCGATCGCCTTGCCTCGCCTCGCCCCTGCGATGCCCCTGCCACGGATGTCGCCTTGTCGAATAATCGGTAAACAGCGTTGTGAAAAATGTAAAACGACCTTATTTTCCCAGCTAAACCGTATTTTCAGCAGATAGGCACATCACTAGAACCAAGAAACATTGCGCTATCAAATGATAACTATCAGCCTAAAGAACGAATAAATCCGGTTAGATTTAGAGCACAAATCAAAACACCAGAAGGAGATCAATAGATCAAGAGAACTCTTTGAAAACCAAAACATTTTTGAGTTCTTTGAATCCTTTGCTGCAGCTTGATTACTAGCATTCTAGTAAAGGAGTATTGTCCGGCAAAACTTAAATGACAAAAGAGAAAAAACACATCGTTTTAAGGATCATGATTTTGATTTGAACTTCACAGTTCTATAAAGGGGTATTCGAGAAAACCTGTGACCACTGGGTGTTGCCTAGCTCTGACATTCCGAATGGTGACTAACGCTTTTTTGAAAAGAATCTCTCCAGCGAATAAGATTAATTTTTCATTTGCCTTCTCCTATTTAGAAAGAACCTAAAATTTTGAATTTTTTGCGGGTGTTAAGAAACTTTTTCCTGAGCCTCATACAAACCATGATTCAAATATCTAAGAGAGTTGCAAAGGTTATATTTTCCATAAGCGTGTTGAAATATTCCTAAGAAGCAGACTTTGACATGACTGGATTTAGCAAACGCCCTTCTAACATTTTCTCGAGCTTAAGCAACATCTAAGCTTTCAGCTGCTTTTCTTTGTAGCAAACTCCTAAGTAGGAGAACGGTAGTGCACCAATCGATGACAAAGAGGTGTGATCCTTCATCTAGTATGGCGTCCATTAAGGTAATCACAGCACTATCTGTGAGACGTCCGACTGGTTATGAGTTCTTAGTACACCTACATAGACCATCACTTCGCAAGTGCCCTCCATCACCTCACATTTTCAACAGCTTTAATCCGTAAATGTGCCCTTTGCGAGAGTTGTTCTGGCAAAATACAATTTCTCCCTAAGCAGACATTTCTTTGAGGTCAATAGAGCAGGTAACGTTTCAGTAACGCTTTAGATGTGACATCTGGACAATACTCGTTTGAAGACACAAAACGACAAATTTTCACTTCTTCGATGTTCGCCTTTCTCCACCCACCTTTTTTCTGATTGCCATAGATTTGTGCGATCTGCATATACTCCTAACGATCGATGACGAATTTTTCATATACGTCGAATGGCTCTTGGCACGTGAGGAATACGTCGCCGTAAATGCCGTGCCGTTCATCAAAGTGTAGAATTCTGTGACGGTACTTTCTTTGACCACTCACCAATGTTCTCTTTATTCTTCGTTGCATACTGTTCTTTGTTGTCTGAGCTACTATCCCCAGAGAAAGCACTCGTGACGACTGCATTGCTTTTCATGCTGTTAACAGCTTCGTCACCGACCCTCATCATTATTGTTTGTCAGCACGCGAACGAGCGGCCTGATCTTTCATCTGGTGATATGATGAAATCTCTTTCTAAAAAATACTTATTCAGGCAAATTTTTTTCCACAACTTCCAAGATTGGAAGCTTAATCATAATATGCAAACATTTGCCCCTTCTTGTATCAAATTCTTTGGCGTATGTGATGGAGGATATTCATCGCCAATGAAAGGCGAATCAGGAGCTTTCTGAACTATGATAGAACTCCGAAACTATCTGGACGCCGTCACATTGAAGTGGTCTGCAGAGCTAAAAAATGGTCGAGATGCAAAAGATCACCTTAAAGACACTCAAATATTAAGAAATGCGTAGAGAATCTGAATTTGTTCGCATGTTTTGTGGTCGTTACGCGCTTTCGATATGTTTATAGTGCAGAAAAATGATTATATGGAAATTTTAATAAAAATTTTATATTATTTAACCCGTATTACACTTTTTTTTGCTGTGCAAGTTCCAGCATTTCTAGCATTCTACTCCATTGCTTGATTGGAAATTTTTCTTCATTACGGACGCCGTAAAGCAGTGGGTGAGCATATTTCTTTACAAGGTCGTGGTTAACCAGGTTGAGGCGATCCGTAAAAGCGCTGCTGATATTTGCCGAAGAGTGTCGGGGAGTGGGATCAATACTGCGTCAAGCCGCGAGAAGCATCTCTGTTTGAAAATTCATCATTTATTTAACGATACAGCAAAGTCTATCCTATAAACCTGTGCCAAATAATCAAAAAATATTTCTTGAAAGGTATTGATGGAGTGTTATTGCATGCAGTGAGCAATATCGTTCTTGACAAGCAATTCTTTTCTTGATCTGTAGTTAGTAAAGTAACTTTTCAACTTATGGAGAAGAGAGGATACTGAAAACAAACAATCATGTAATATTACCCTTTGTGCAACTTACTATAGTTGAAACACCGCAAGCATCATGACTTCGTCGAGCACGAGCGTTTTCTTTTCACACATAAATGCTCCATGTGCATCAATTTATGGGAAAGTGCATAGAAAAATATAAAACTTAGAAGAAGAAAATGTTTAAATTCGCTTTTAAACTTTGAGAGAAACGCAATCAAATTACGAAAATTGTGCGCCCCTTGCATTTCGTGCAGCGCGCAGCAACTTCAATTGCCTTCTCTAATAGGTTTAGGTGTGACTGTCAAATATTGGACAGAAGTAGAGAGGTAAATTTTATGCAGTCATACGCTCTGCACTGTCCAAAGCAAAAAATCATGGTTTCACTTAGAGGAAATTCTATTTCGTAAACTCCTATATGTCTCAAAATTCAGTATATTTGAGCATATTTGTTGCATGCAAACTGAGTTCTATAAATAACCTAATTGCCTCATTGAATCCGTGTAGGTCTAGCCCAGATACAACGTCTGCGTGCATGTTGAAGTTGCAAACCAGCACAACACGTAGACGTCGCATTTTCTCTTCGAATTAATCTGCATCTTATGATATATAAATGGTCGCTCTTAGTCTGTGTTTGACCACATATTTGAGATGCCGCATGAAATCACGATTAGGCTCAGCGAATTCACCAACATGAGTTAGTAGCTGAAGTAATCAAACGAAGAGCTAGCACTGCAGATGAATCTTAAACTCATCATTTTTTACTCACTGAAGAAGGTAATAGCAGATGTCACACGGAAATTTTAAGAAAGAATTTTTCAATTCCATAGATCAAAATCCAAGTTTGCGCCAATCATGTAACTTTGTATAGAATGCAGAAAAGATATATCAAAATCATACAAGTAGACATTACATAGTTGAGGCTCGAAGACGTGCTGCCAGGTGTGCTCCTCCTCATTGATTTTCCTTCTCGAGAGAATTGTACGTGATCCTGTTCCGTTTTCAAATCCGCTTCTAGTCTTTTATTTCTCCTCTTTGATGAGGCGCAATCACTCTCGATAATCGTAGCGATAGAAGAACCTTGAAAAAAAATTATTTGAATGTAGTCTCCTTGATCGCCTGAATGTTGTCGAGTGTAAAGGCACCGTACAACATGCACCACACAGTTCGTCTGCTCGGTCTATAGGCTCACGCTACCTTTTATAACCGTTGGCTCGACAAAACAGTAATAAACATTTTTCAAATGAAAGCACCGCCTTGACACATCTCAGACTACCGGATATCATCGCATAGGCCAAATAGGAAATCCCCTATGCCTACGGTACTATCATTGAAGTCAGATTCAAGAGATAATCAATCTCTGCAACCAGTTCTTCATGCTTTTTTGTTTTGAAGACGATAAAGTGCCTAATTCTATGAGTAGAGCTTGTTTTGCATAACTCTAATGCTTCCGCTCACCGCATCTGCTCGTTTGACACGGCGCTCTCGTTGCCTCTGAGAACTAAAAGGCAAAGCATAATTCTTCACAAGATCACTGCGTAAAGTTAAACGCTCGAAAAAAATATTATCTCTGGATTAATTTTCTATCCGAAAACTATAGACAGACACATTTTCAAATGTTAATCAAAAATAGACATCGAAAGCATCTAAAAGACTCAAAGGAGTGCGATGAAATTTACTATAGCTGGGCATATTAAGCGGCATGGCATTGCATAATCTCCGGCCGAATTTCATAACAAATCTTTCCACTTGGAATGTTTCTTTGAGGCTCACCAAAATATCGCATTACAGTAATTTATATGTACTCATAAAACTTACCATTTTTGCCATGTAAATAAAGTTTCCTTGACATCTCTACCACATAAGGTTTGAAGACGACGCTGCCGCCACTTAAAAAAATGTAATAGTGAAAATCAGATGTAGTCTGAGAGAGTGACATTAGTTAATATGAAAAATGCCTGTTATGTCAGAAAAAGAAGCCGCCATTGCCATCTTAGCCACAAATATTTCGAAATTACATTGATTTCTATCTTTTCTCTTTGTAATCTGGCTAAAGCATATACTATGCGACAAACAACGTTTGCTATGATTTTCTCCACCGATTTCAGACAGTGCAGAGTTACGATAAACACTCCTAGTGCAATCAAAAATTTCCAGATTGGCTTGAAGACGATCGAAGCATGTGCAATGACAATAAACCATCAACACTGCCAGCGTTAGCACTGCGATGCCCATATGAAAGAGGAAGTGAGATTACACGGAATATTTTTAGCTTATTTCTTCTCTGGAAAGCAGTCATAATTAACGACAGGTCTCTTTATTTTTTGCATGTGAGTGGAAAAATCCTTGTAAGGAAAACCACGGACCTCTATGCAAGAATCATGGAATAAGATATGCTCAATAAGTATATCTTCACGATTCGCCTGGAATTAAATTCGTACAAAATTGATCCATGGTATCGACTGTTTTAAAACCTCGCAATAAACATTCAAAATAAATTTAAAAAAATGTCCAGAGCCTAAGCGAGATTGGTACGCCAAGGCCATACACTGGTGTTTCGGAGGTCTCGCCCTCCTCGTCAGTGACCCACGGTCACCATTAAGCCCGCACTGCAGCAAGAAGGGAGGCGTATTTGGTGATGGCAGAGTGTACAATGGCATTGGTCCACCACGATGATTACCAAAACAATCGACGCTTTGGATCAGTTATGTTCTACCAGCCGAGATCCATCGACTGAGAACTTGTGCTGGACCAGTGTCATTGTACGATGCGCCGTCACCACATACGCCTCCCTCCTTGCTACAACACAGAGCTTAATGTGGGGCGTGGGTCACTGACGAGGAGGGCAAGACTTTCGGAACACCGGTGTATGGCCCTGGCATACCAACCTCGCTTAGGTTTCAAACATTCTTTTTTGAAATTATTTTGAATGTTTGTTGCAAAAATGTAATCTTTCAGCTTTGTACTAAATATAACATTCTTTAATTTACACAGGAAATACAAGGACATTTATTTTCAAACCTCCGAAGCCGCTATTGATAGCCTAACGACCGAATTGCCCTTGAATCCGCACGACCGTTGAGAATGCAGAAAGTGGAAAATCGACTGAAGGTCGGCGAACTTTGTTGGGTACTAAGCTCAATGCAGCAAACACGTTTGCTATTGTCTAAAACACTAACACAAAGGAATGATTGTGTTAGAGAGAAAATAGGAGAAGGATTTCTCAATAAAAACGAAGACAGGCGCTGCTGATTCTCATATGACAAAGATATAATTGTTTCCACCCCACTTTATAACTCCACTTTTCGTCGGATAACTAAAGTAAACCGAATGCCTCGTTCGTCTGCGTAGCGTTCCAGATTTGCCCTGTGAATTGCCTATTTTAGGCACACAAAGAGCGTATCTGAATGCAGGATTCTCCACCTCACTGCACGTGGCAGTAGCAAAAGTACAAGTGTAAAAATTAGATTCTACTGTGCATAGTTCTTGCTCTCGGTAAGGTTTTGAATGGAAATGTCATGCAGCTTCTCACGTAGGTTGGTCCTCAATACGAAGGAACGCTGCGAGGCACAGAAGGAAACTTACTCTTGTCTTCCGGAGTAATTAAAAAATCAACGAGATTGCAAGTGATAAATGAGAAAAGAGAGGAGGATGCTGTAGTCGAGTGTAAAGGCACCCTACAACATACACCACACAGGTCGTCGGCACGGTCTATAGGCTCACAGTACCTTCCATAACCGTTGGTTCAGCCAAACAGTAATAAACGTTTTTAAAATGAAAACAACGCCTTGACAGATCCCAGACTACCGGAAATCGTAGCATAGGATAAATAGGAATTCTCCTCTGTCTACGGTACTGCCAATAAAGTCAGATTTATTAGATAATCAATCTTTGCTACTAAATCTTCATGTTTTTTTTTGTTTTCAAGACGATAAAAGGCTTACTTCTATTATTAGAGTTTGTTTTGCATTACTCCAATGCTTCCGCTCACCGCATCTGCTCGTTTGACACGGCGCTTTCGTTGCCCCTGAGAACTGAAAGGCAAAGCATAACTCGCAAGATCACTGCTTAAAGTTAAACGCTCGAAAATAAATAATATCTTTGGATTAATTTTCTATCCGAAAACCAAAAAACAGACGCATTTGTCATGTTAATCAAAAACAGACATTGAAAACATTCAAAAGTCTCGAAGGAGTGCGATAAAATTTACCTTAGCTTTTTAATAAAAACTAAGACAGGTGCTGCTGATTCTCATATGACAAATATATCAACTGACACCCCAGTATATAACTCCACTGTTTCTCATATAACTAAAGTAAATCTGTATAGCTGGACATATTAAGCGGCATGGCATTGCATAATCTTCGGCTGAATTTCATAACAAATCTGTCCATTTGAGATGTTCCTTTGCGGCCCACCAAAATATTGCGTTATAGTAGTATATGTGTACTCATAAAACATACAATTTTTGTACATCTCTCCCACATAGGCTTTGAAGACGTCGCTGCCACTGCTTAGAAAATGTATTAGTGAAAATTAGATGTAATCTGAGAGAGTGACATAATTAATATGATAAATGCCTTTTGCATCACAAAAATAGCCACATTACAAAGAGAAAAGACCAAAACAAATATGAGATTACATTGAAATTTTTAGCTTATTTCTTCTCTGGAAAGCATCTAAAATTAACGGAAGGTTCGTTTATTTTTTGCATGTGAATGGGAAAAATCGTTGCAAGGAAAACCACGAACCTCTATGCGCGCATCATGGAAGAAGATCTACTTAGTTAGTACATCTTCGCGATTCGCCTGGAATCAAATTCGCACAAAATTCATCTATGGCAATTCTTCGACTGTTTTAGAACCTCGCAATAAGCATTGAAAATAATTCTGACAAAATATCCGAAGCCTAAGCGAAGTTGGTACGCCAGGGCCATACACTGGTGTTTCGGAGGTCTCGCCCTCCTCGTCAGTGACCCGCACCCCACATTAAGCCCTGCGTTCCAGCAAGGAGGAAGGCGTATGTGGTGACGGCACAGTGTGTAATGACATTGGTCCATCACGATCATTACCAAAACAATTGACGCCTTGGATCAGTTATGTTCTACCAGCCGAGATCCATCGACTGAGAACTTGTGCTGGACCAGTGTCATTGTATGTTGTGCCGTCACCACATACGCCTCCCTCCTTGCTACAATACAGAGCTTAATGTGGGGCGTGGGTCACTGACGAGGAGGGCAAGACTTTCGAAACACCGGTGTATGGCCCTGGCATACCAACCTCGCTTAGGTTTCAAACATTCTTTTTTGAAATTATTTTGAACGTTTGTTGCAAAAATGTAACCTTTCAGCTTTGGACTAGATTAAACATTCTTTAATTTACACAGGAAATACAAGGACATTTATTTTCAAACCTCCTAAGCTGCTATTAATAGCCTAACGACCAATTTGTTCTCGAATCCGCACGACCGTTGAGAACCGAGCAAGTGAAAAATCAACTGAAGGTCAACCCTCAGCGAGTCTACATATTTATAATTCAATCGTCGATGATAATGATAACGTCCGCCGAAACAGCTTGCTTTCACCGGACAGATCGTTCAATTGTAGTCGTTAACATGATCCGCCAGAAAAAAACGTGCTTATATTGCGAAAAGAGAGTTTTATTTGAACTCGGCGCTACGCCAGTCAATCACATCTTTTTTTGAGCTCTTTGCAATTCGAAAAGATAGGTGGTACTTTTACGCTAGATGCTAAACAATTTTTAAGCCGACTCATCCGGTGGATAGGAACAATTCATTGTTAGTAATCATTCGGAAGTTTGAATCTTTGGCTACAAGTTCACGTCGCCGATCTTTCAAAACACTTTTGTATAAGGCCGCACTACTCATAACACAATTATGTTTCTCAATCGACTTTCGCCTTCATTTTTATCATGCGTATAATTCATTGGAAGCAAGAAAAGCATGTCAATGTGTAGAGAGTTTCCAGTGGTCTTCAATGGATTCCAATGGATTCAGTAAATTCTACAATAGAGCCAATGGATTCTTTCTATTTTCCTGATTACCTTAACTCCTTGACGACCAAAATGAAACCTTGAAGCGGCATGCGACGTGGTCGCGCGGCGAGCTAGAATCACGATGCGGCGGTCTTCTCGTGAAATTTCTACTTTTATCGTCACTATATTATTTTTCCCTAGGACCCCGCATTCCAAGGGAAAAGCCACATACACGCAAAAATAGGGTGTTTTATACTGTTACTGAACATTTTAATGTTGTCTTATCTATATCCGCTCATTAATGAATCATATCCAACTCCTATTCTTCATGCTGGCAACTTCTTGTTCTTGTTCATTACCGCATTCGAATAATAGCCAGTTCATAAAGCACTTTATCACGTTGTCCTTCTGAAGTCGAAAATTATTTTAATAATCTCCTAGTTTTGAAACTAATTCACTTCGTGAAATATCCCAGAGTCATGATAGTGACTGAAAATGAGAAATTTATAAATTGTTTGTCAAAAGTGATGCTGCACACTGCATGCGATTCCATATAATCAATAATTC
This sequence comes from Parelaphostrongylus tenuis, assembly GCA_019055375.1. Classification (NCBI taxonomy): domain Eukaryota; kingdom Metazoa; phylum Nematoda; class Chromadorea; order Rhabditida; family Metastrongylidae; genus Parelaphostrongylus; species Parelaphostrongylus tenuis. Next base: position 90,064 of record JAHQIW010003944.1, on the reverse strand, counting down.
TCACAATTTCTCATTTCTTAGTAAGCTTTTGGAGTTGGAGCCTACAAAAGGCTTTGTCCTATCGATTCATGGATACTAACTTTTCTATTCACGTTCACTCTGTACTGAGAGCGCATTTTATCGTAGTTTTTTGACACTGGATATTTGTACCGTTCTCGCCCTCTACGTATTCCTTCTAGTTGAATAGCCTCAAAAAGGCTTTACGTGCTCGATCAAATTCCCAGTTCACCGAATAACTCCAATGTGATTACATCCGGGTGGTTAGACGTCCAACAGTAAAACAGAGACCTCCATGCTGCCCAGCTGCTTTCGATGTGTATCGTTTTCATAAGCGAGAGTATTTCCTCCACCGCATGATTTGATGCGGCTCTTCCAGCTATACGTTCGAAGAAGAGCTTGGAGTTCTCACTTCACTGTTGTCTAGCGATGAGAATATTCTCAAATAGGGATCGTTAATTTCAATGTAATTCATGGATGCAAGGATGAGTTGGTACTTTTGCTTTAAGGAACAACTCTGGCAATAAATTCAACAGTATCTAAATGAACAGCACACAGATATCCGTGGCGATCGGAGGGCTGATGAGATGGGAAAAGATGGTCTTACTCCTGCAAGATATCAAACAAAATGGAGTGTAAGAGTTTGGAGTAAACTCAATTTTGTAATTATTCTATCGAGGGCGGATTCCTAGAACGTATTGGTTTACTTCCTAGTGGACATGTCTGCGCAAATTATCTTGGTAACATGTCGCTTTTTTGTGTTATCGAAGTGTCTAGACCATCTAAATTTCGCTATAGAACTCTCAACAGAACCCTTGGCAAAGTTCAAAAAATGAGATAACTATTCCGAAGACGTTGGGTGTTTTTTCCCGCGGTGGTATTGCTCTCTGAAAATACCTCATTAGAAACGAAGCCTAGCAATGAGATCTCCATCTTTTTAGCTATCGAAGCTAAAAAAGCAGGAGGTGTAATGTAAGTGTACTTTTCTACGGAAGAGCTCAAGAATTTGATCAATGCGAAGAACTCTGTCGAAGATTACTCCTGCTGCAAACCAAAACTCCCTCCGTATATATTTCTTCTACGAGCTCCACATTGAGGAACATGGGTTTTCGAATTAAACTCTTATAAAATAGACTACAGAAATGCGCAATGAATCTAAAAGCATGGCTTTTTTAAGAATACCCTTCGAGTTGGAAGGTGGGGGCAACTGAATCACTTTCGTCCATAACACTAAATATGATTAGAAATCAAAAATCATCTATACAAGTGCGAAATACGCCAATGTAATGTTCAGGCAACGCACTATCTAATCCAAAAGCAGAGCGCACTTATTTCACTTATTACACCGTAATAACAAAGTTTTTCTATGAACCAAGCCTAGTACGATAATCTTAAGCAACAAAGCTATGAATTGATTACTATTATCTAGCGAAAATATCCTTTACGTAAAAAATACAAGGAAACACGAGCACATTTTACGGAATGGAAGTGCACTTTGCACATTTCGCACTAAAAAGTGGAAATTTTTAGGAAAACTAGGCGGTCTTTCTACTGAAAACATGTTCATAGGAATCTCCCCCAAAAATATCCAGTACTTTATGCCGACAATGTTACTCTGAAATCAAATTTTCACTACAAACAACCAAAAAATCTCCTGCGAGATTAGAAACGCGAACACTGATTGCAAAACGTTACCATTTCTTTAGTTAGTAGAGCGTACTATGGAAGACTTTTCACAAAGCAGACTTCATAAGGAAATATATAATTTTCATGCTATCGAATGAATGCATAAACATGAATGAAAAATAGAGAAACGAATGTTATATAACAGATAAAAATATGTTCTTTTCACGACAAGGTGGTTCTCTCGTTGAAACATAGTTATCTTTAGCATGAAACGCATTATTGAAGTCTCCTTTAACGTTCTATCAAAATCAGTTTTCTCAGGATCGAAATTTACGATACAGTACTGGAAACGTTCCGCAGTGTTGAAAGTGCTTAGTTCAAAAGCGAAACGTAGTTCTCCCCTTGTAATCAGTCCTACTTTCAGAAACACAGCTTCTTGTTAGAATCTTCAGTTCTCAAAATACCAATTTATCACTAATAAACTGGTGCAAAAGCTTTCTATGGAAAAAGGACAAAAACACGAGTACTTTTCATAAAATGCAACCGCACTCCACGCAGTTCTTGATAAAAAGTGAAAGCTTTCAATGCCAACTGAATGTTCACTATAATAAAAATACGTTTACAGAGGTTCATCTAACCATAGTTTAATTTTTCATAACGAGAAAGTTTACTTAGCATCAAAATTTTAGTATATACTGCCAAAAAAATCCAATATAGAAGTGCAACAGCGCACTTTGGAAGCAAAACCTTTTTTTGTCGGCAGAATGTAATATTAAAGTTTTGTAATAAATCATGCTTAGTTTATGAATCGTCATCTTTGAAGCTATCAATTGAGTAGATAAACATAGTTCAAAAAGTTTTCATATACCAACTATCACCCTTTGCAGCTCTAAAAGTTTTCTATTTCCACTCATACATCGATGAAGAAAGTGTCATGTGATAAGTGATAATAAGTTTGCTATCCAAAAGAAGTGGTTTTTTTTATCGTTGGATGGTTTCCGTCAGATTGACGTTTCTCTCACCAAAAAACCCTCTGTAGAGAACTCTTTTGTGATCTTTCGTTACTTAATGCTGATAATGTGCTCTTAGAACCTTAATCAACAAATGAATTTCTAACAGAATGGAAGCGCATGATGATAGGAACCCTCCGTGGTCGCCGCGAGCTATGTACCGAAAGCGGTACATATGGTCGCCAAGGAGCTAGACCTTGATTGGGTGTTTCTCAAAAACAACTGTCTTTTCGTTCAAAGCACAGCTCAGAGATTTGCTTTCGCTTGGTGGTATAGATCTCGCTTAAACGATAAAATCTGACAACATGTTTGAGCCTTTTCTGAGATCTTGCATGGCACAAATGTTAGACGGCCGTTTCATCCTTCCAAGCTCATTAGTAGGCGGTGCCTTTCGATTCAACCGACCCCTTGCAAGGGGATATGTTTCTACGTATAAAGAGAGCAACGCCGAATTATTTAAACCAACGCATGTCGAGTGACAAAATCTCCCGACATTGCAGTGACCAAGGTCGAACGCTTGTGGTTGAAGCAATGAATCATACATTTGCTCTCGACTGTTTATATAGATCTCTCTCAAAAGCAATAGCAATCTGGTAATGTGATAACATGAGAAGATGTTTTCAGCTTTCTGTTGAGATGTTCTATAGCACTTATACAGTACTAGTCGGCTGTTTTGCCTTTCCAGGCACATCAGTGGCACATTGCCTTTCAGTTCAGCCAATCCATTGCAACCACAAGCGCTCGACTGTGGTAAATGCAACGTCGGGAGGATTTCGTCAATCAAAATGCGGTGATTCTAATAATTCGGCGTTTATTCCCTCATTAGTGAATGATATCTACTATTCTAAGGGATCGGATGGACCGAAGGCACCGTGCTACTGATGAACCAGTGAGAGAGAAACAACTGTCTAGTAATAAAACATGTTATCAGATTAACAGAGCTTAGAGTTTACTAATTTTGAGCACGAGTGAGAACCTATAGTCATTTATCGGTTTTTTGGTCTGTTGAATAGGATTTTTTATTTTCTCTAGGCTTCATTCACACGGTGATAAAGAGCACTATGCGTTCAGTGAAAGCACGGCCACATTTCAAAGAAAAAAATTAAAATTCTTCAAGAAATTAACAGCTTCAAGCGGTGGCATGATGTCATAGATATACCCAGTGATGTAGAGTAATGGGAAAACTTTAGCATCAAATGCTATTTGAACGCCCAACTCACTCCATCGGGAAGCGCGTGCTCTGACCCGTTACTCTAGTGACACCCGTTTTACCATCACTCTTTCAGCACTACGACGCACATACCTGTCAGCAAGCAACCGTTAACGGTTGACTAGGCAGTCGGTATCCATATTGAACCCAGTCACGCCGACAGATATTGAATTTTGAACAATCAAACAGAATTTTTTTGTTGGGCGAAACGGGCGTCAGTAGTGCAACGGTTTAGAGCATGCGCTCTCGGATAGAGAGAGATGCGGGTACGAGTTCCGCCAGGCGCATGCACATCACTCTGCATCACAGGGTAAAAAGCGTAATGGTGAAAAAAATACTATCGCTGATTTGTATTGTGATACTATCGTCTAATAGCATCGTCTTGTGATTAATAATAATGTAGATCGGAGACATTCTGTGACTCTCCCAAGTACAAAGAGCATACAGCGTTGGTAAATCTATGAAAAATACATTTAAAGAAATCACAAAGATTCACAAACCTTTGTCGATGGCCTTAGCTGACGGCTCTCTGTCGGAATATGCCCACACACGCCGAAACGGTTCTGATCAATATGGTCCATTGCAACGCGCGTGCGTCGCGGTCAGGTAGTACATTGGTGTACATCGATTAGATATTTCAACTCAGTGACGATGACCGCTGACGTCATGCGGTCATCGGAATCTTCGAAAAGGCGCGATTTCCAGAATTTGAATAGAATTTTTTTTTCTGTTCCAATAAACTTTTTAATTTTGTCGTAATACTTTGGTGCCACATGTGATTCTTTTTATACTCCATTGTTTTTGTGCTTATAAAACTCTTATGGATCGCACCCATCATCTGTCGCTCCTCGACAGCATGGATCAGTAGCATCACTATCCTTTGATCATCGAGCCTGATTCAGAAATAAGTAATAGTGATGAGCAAAAATACGGCATTCGACGGGAGTCGAACCCGCGTTTCATCCATGCCGGGGACGCGTGCTACCACTACATCTCCGAGGCACATTTGCGCCACGACTCATTCTTCAATATCTCTATGATACTACCAGCCATCAGTCTTTAAGAGGTTTGGTCGGGTATGCGATTTCGGATCATAAACCCAGTTGAGCTAACAGTATAGTTGGCAGTTAGAAATTATGAGCACTATGTACCGCAGTGGTAGTCATCTCAACTGGAGCCTCGGTGATGTAGTGGTAGCAAGCGTCCCCGGTATGTGAAATGCGGGTTCGACTCCTGCTTGAGGTCGTACTTTTGCTCACCACTCAGTTCTCTTATGTGTATTGGAAACATTGTACCACTGCGAGAATTCAGTAAAAGCATTAGAAGTTATAAATGATAGTCATAAAACCCAATCATTCAGCCTCAATATCGATTTGGATTTACAACGAATAGATTGATCACGGATACATTCAATTTTCGGTCTTGGCGAAGCAAAAGGCTGACTAAATTTAGTAATCTAGCGCAATTATCTTTTCTGAGAAGCCGTGAGATGACCGTGCTAAAGTTTTCTGAAGTCGTCACCTAATACACAATTGACAATCACGGTAGGAAAACAACATGAGATTTTACAGCCCCGCATAGTTGCGGCAAGTCTTGCCATTAGTTTGCTCAAGGATAGCCTCTCAATCTGAAACGTTGATCTTCTTATTAGGATGGAAAACCCTACTTCACGACGACCTGATGTTAATAGAAGTTCGACAACGTAAATGGAAGTCCGACAATGAAACTCGTCAATCATCAGGACACAAATGTTTTTTAACGAAATCATTATGTAAGCCGCAATCCATATGCGCTCTGTCGGTCGTACGTGAGCACTTTTTTTTTCAACGAAGCAATTGGAAACGTTCAACTAGTCAAGATGATACATCCAGTCATCTAAATAGCCTGTGATAGTTGACGGCAGATGAGAGAAGAAGTGAAAATAACATATTTGCCACCTGACACTTGTCTTGAAAACAAGCGTAGTTTACCAGAATTGTTACCAGCCGTGTTACAAGCATTCTTATAGGTATTCTATAGAAGATTAGGTAGATAAGCGATCGCGGAGCCTGTCTTAATGTACTTTCTAATAGCTCATATCAACGGATATCCGCCAAGTTTTTTGAAGAATTACGCGGCTCTGTAGTGCCAGTTCTAAATATGTAAGCCATTTGAAAAGAATAGCAGATTTTGTAGATTTCCGCATACCTGTTGCAAGCTTTATTGTTCATTCTTCAGGCTTTAGACTAAACCAAATGTAATACCATATATCAATATAAAACAAGTGAGACAATATGCGAACGGAGTGTGAAAATTAATAGTCAATGGCGCTTTTGAGTCTTTCCAGCGTTGTCATGATAATATCAACAATCTTAGCTTGGACTTTATTCAAAATATATCGCTAAGATGAGCACAGGACATAAATCTGATTTATGAAGCACTTCATAAAGCCATCCTAGTCAACAACATGACAACTGTACAAACGCCACAAGCGTTTCACTTTCTGAGTACATCAAAAGGTACAAGTGTACACATTGCTAGTGTTTTTTCATACCTTTTTTCTGAAAGCTTTGTATTTCAGCTTCCAGCATGGTTCGTATGAGCACTCCCTCCTTAGAGCAAGTGTCGGTTAGCCTCTAGCAACACTCATGCACGTCACCCGTCTTGTCTGTCTCAGTCAAAACTTTCAAGTATACGTCTGTTATCCGTAATCAAATTCAGCTCTTTTAGATCAACTCATTTTGAGCTCTTTTTTTCTAAACAAAAAATTGTTACTTATTTATGCGCTGTGAATACCGATGATAATGACTTCTTCCTGATTGGTTGTGTTCCATTTATTAAATATTAAGTGTAAAGTTTCTGTTTTCATTATAACTACCGCAATCATGAAACCACTGCAGAAAAAAAACTTTATATTTTAGAACAGTATTGAAAAAAAATCATGTTTCACAGGTTTCCTTGCTAATGAGAATTGCAAGAGTTTCTACGTATAATTTTACTCTATTTAGATAGAAATGTCCTCGAGAAAATTCTACACTACCTCAGCCAACAGCTCCTTTCGCTTACTTTCATTGAGTACATCGCTTCGTTAGTTAATAGAGTGCTTAAGATTAAAGAGTGGAGAAAAGGTTGAAGAGCAAATGCTGTGTATAACAAAACTGCCCCGGCATTGTTATTGATCAATTTGACTTCTCGAGTCGCGTGTGAATTTTGGCGCATCTTTCCATAAATATCTAGAAAAAGGTTTCACTGAGATACATATATTGCTTAGCACTGACTTGTAATCTGATAACATGTTTTTTAAGCCTCTTATGAAGTCTGACATGTTTCTTCGAGTGCTTGGCATACGTTTAGAATTCATGTCAAGCCTCATCAGTAACATATGCCCTTCGGTTCGAGTCCCTACATATAAGGGAATCGGCGCCAAACATCTTTTACTGCATACATGGCTAAGGTCTTAATCGAGGTCTCGAAAAACAGCCGAATAGAAAGGTATTGCTATACATGATTGACCTGACATTGAGCAATCGGCTTTCACTGCATTTCAGGTGACCTTTTGATCTGACGTGCGGTGCAACATGCTAGGAACCAATTTCCTTGAATGCAGAGGCTCGATTGAACCGGAAGGCATATGCTACTGATGAGGCTTGACATGAAAGCCGATACGTACGTGCAGCACTTGAAGTGCCATACTAGACCAATTGTAACAGTTCGTATTTCGCTTTTAAGTCAAAGGTTCATCTCGCCTTTGTTTTGTCATTCTTGCCAGTAAACGTTAAAATAGAACTTTTTGCTGTGAAAACGTCTTCAGGTTGGATTTCTTACTTATATGATCAAGGAGTTTTTGATAATCATTATATTATTTGCTCACTTGATTCATTAGTCTCGCTCATTCCATAGCAACAATGCTGTCCGCGAACTTGATCGTGACCAACACGGGCCTATTCAGTGACACCTTGCCAATTAAGAACTTCCTTGCTCTAGAGATTGATACTCCACAGCAACGAAATATACGATAGAAGCAGTTAAACGCAGACACAAACTCTACCAGCTTCCACCAAACCTTCTCTTCAAAATGCTGTCAGCGCAAACTGATAATGCGACTATTACAGGTAGACACAAAAACGTTCGTCTTGACGTAAGTACAGTTTGGGAGGAATAAGATCCATTCTAGATAAATACTTATTTATTTCGTTTACGTAGGATTGATATTTGCAAATAAGTGCGCAGTCGCAATTAATGATTTATTGATTGTCATTAATCAATTCTGTCCTATGGTAAAGATGGACATGCTACTCCTATGTACTACTCGCAATTTACAGCAATGACTATGACATGATCAGAGCTAGAATTTTCGAGTAAACAATATGTTTTCTAACAGTTCGGCCATAATTTTACTATGGCATAATAAATTCAAAGGTCCTGTCGTGCGATTTGAGATCCTTGTTGTGATTGCTACTTACGATAAGTAGCGACGAGTTCTGAAGAATCTGGACATGAAGGAAAGTGCAAAGAGCAGCATACTGCGGGTGCATTCTTCCATTTGTTATCTTATGAGTAGTTTCTATAAAGCAGAAGGACATCTTTGACTAGTGGAATCCAAATTGAATAATCAAATTTCTTAGTTAGATACTTACGTTGTTCATCAATGGTAGGATTGCAACAGTTAAGCAACACAGTCTTTACTAAATCTTTTTTTGGCTAAATGATAACTAACGTCCACAAAGACCCGAGAAACTTGTGGCACGGAATTCTCAAGTCGTTACCACATGCAGATGCTTAGCCTTACAGATGGATGAACGGATAGTTTAAAGCCCTGCGATGTGGCTTTTTTTTGAGGCTATGGTAATTCCTAACAGGACTGCAGTGTTAGTAGGATATCCGGAAGTGTACAATAGCATATCAAGAGCAGATAGGACTGTCACTGGACTATGTGATTACTTGGATGTTATTGATTAAATTATGGAGTTTCGGCCTGTGCATCATTCGTGGGCGGTCGGTTGATTTCTTTCCTACCTCTCTTTTTGACTTCCGCCTAACACCATCTCCGAAACAACTCCTAGGAAGCCTGGCCGAGGATCCGTCTCCGAAAACCATTCGTTGGAAACGACATCATGAACACCTGAAAAAGCCCTTGCAATATTGAGTAAGGAAATCAAGAAATAATAGGTTGAGGAGAAAGTTCCCGGAGCTTGCCCATAACTTTAACATGTTCGCATGTTTTATATGCGATTTTCACATGGTTTGAAAGCTCGTTTCTTGCACATCGATTGATAAATAACTCTTCTATACTGCCGCAAGATGGAACTGAACCGCGAACAGAAACGACTGTTGATGCTTCACGAGTACAAAGTGGGCACAAATGCCGCTGACACTGTTCGTCGAATCAATGAGGCATGGGGCGAAGGAACTGTTGGAAAGACAGCTGTCTACGATCGCTTCAGGGTGTCAAGGATGGAAATGAGGGTCTGTCTGACAAGCCACGATCGCGACGTTCACGAGAAGTCGACCGCCAAGCAGTTCTTGACCGAATCGAAGAGTGCCCATCGCTGAGTTCACGAATGTTGGGCGATGAGTTTGATTGTGATCAGAAGACAATTTTGACGATTCTCCACGAAGCAGGACTTCGATCGCTGAAATCAAAATGGGTCCCACATGATTTGACTATGGAGCAGCAAACGACCCGGTTTGAGATCTGTGTTGAACTGTCTGAGCGCTACCGTCGAGGCAACTTGGATCTGCAGCACATTGTGACTTGCGACGAGAAATGGGTGTCAGTCGAGAATCCGCATCGACACAACGAATGGCGTCTGCCTGGTCAAACACCATCTTCCACTCCAGTCAAGGATTTTCGAAAGGAGAAGCGCATGCTGATTGTCTTTTGGTGCTTTGCTGGCGTCATCCACTGGGAGCTTCTTGGCAAGGGACAGAAGATGACAGCCAACCTCTTCTGCCAGATCCTCGACCGAGTCAATCAGAAGTCATAAAGTTTTCAAATTTACTTGGAAGTATCAAATTTATTTGCGTAACAGTCAGATGCCGGTCATTCTTCTTCACGATAACGCAAAAGTCCATACAGCAAAGGTCACGAAGAAGCAACTCTAGAACTTTGGATGGGAGGTCCTGCCTCATCCACCATATCGCCAGACCTGGCACCGAGTGATTACCACCTCTTCCGGTCTACCGTCGCGGGATCTTCGTGTTGCCAGATCTGTGGCTGAACGTTATCGACTCAGAAGGAGACTACTTTGACTATTACATTGTCTTTTTTCGGATAATTGATGCATAAATAAAGTTTTCATAAGCAAATCTCGGAAACTTTCTTCTCAACCTATTATGATATGCACTACCAGCAATATTTCATTTGAAATATGTGTTGCGGTTCACACAACTAATGAAGACGGACCATCTAAGTGTATAAGTAATTAAGTAAGATTAAATTACAAGATAAAAAAGGGCTTCTTAGCTTTTTTCTCGGTTTATAAGTAGGGCTCACCCAGTAGGAGCATTTTGTATTTAGCTCTTCAACAATATTTGTGAAGCTGAGCTGTAACAAAATAAGGAAGTCCTGCAAGCAAAGAAAGACTTGTTCTCCGCATTCTTTCTTTTTTGAGACTCAGCCACTGCGCATCTGCTACGTGCTTCTAAATTATATAAATTCTCATTTTTCCTTGTACTTTCCTTGCGAAAGCAGGAAGTGCCAGCAGATGCTTCTTTTCCCTTTTTTTTTGATACTAAGGCGGTTTTTGACCCAATAACGACTGTTGACGTTATAGCAAGCTGGCTCATATTTGGAGTAATTCTTTGTACCACGATTTCAATGTGAATAAACTTGGCATAAATTTTCCGTGGGGTAAAAGGCAAGGCGAACTTACTTCTTGAGCTTGAAGTTTCATTGTTTGTTTCTCAGAAAGATGGGAAAAATATGGCCGCAAAATTTCAGATCGGAAAAATGCAAATTTCGAAGGTGCCAAATTTCACATGAATAAGTTGGCTCATGTAACAAAACGTGCACTGAACTCTCTAGTGCCCATATGATTTTCAATGAATTAGCAAGTAGTGTTCGCATGAACAGCTCAAAAATGTCAAGAAAATGTGTATGCGCATGTTCGTTTGATCTGGTAACTATGTTGTTCCAACCATACAGTGATAGGCTTACAATTTCTTATTTCAATCGTGCTTACCTAAATTCAAAGCATTTTAGTTTGACGATGGGAGACTGAATCTGTACAACGGTACCGATTTATCACCAGAAGACATCGACAGTGTCGACATACAAATTGTGGCCACATGTGTCAGTCACGATTATTCAAGCTACGTCTTGCTCTTCATTCAAGAGCGCAGGAAGCAAAAATTTTCATATTCGACTGTATCCAACAAAAAGCACGGAAAACTAGAACCTTGGTGTTTCTCAGATTTTTAGTGACGTAATGACGATGCTATTATTCTTCTGCATTTGTAAATGATCTATTTACTCAATACAATGTGTCTTCAGCGAGAAGTATATTACGAAGAATTGGACACACATGAAACATCTTCCAAGAGTTTGAATTCAAATTAATTGTGAATTGCCGACGAAATTATTCATCGTGGCTTCCTCAGTTGTGTAAAAAAACATTACACTCATGTGAAAAATTTGGCTAAGTAGAACAAAGTTTGCGTCTGCACTAAATGGTAAAAACCATAAATCCTGCTGAGCAACATTGAGCACTATCAATCAAACCATCGCACAAGCATAACTGAAGAAATGGAAATGACTATCATACTGATCTCTCCACTACTTCCTACACAATGGACTTCTCACCACTGAATGGAGTATACCGTTTCGAATCTTTGATGCCGTAGAAGAATAGTAAGCAATGTCAAAGAGGTTGCGAAGAAGCCTTTCATGTGTTCGTGTTCGTAAAAAACTTACAAATGTACGTATTGTCTATTTGGATGCAGGGACTACTGGTTGACGAAATCCACAAGCGATACACGACTTCAAAATAGATTAACATGCATCGGTTTGGCGGAATTTGTCTATAGTCCATGTTTTGAACATCAAAACATGGCACACCCTGGTATGATTTAATTCAAAACTAAAGCTTTGAGATAAACACTAGTTTTGCGGTTGTCTAATAAAGCAAGCCGTGAAGGGATTACGTACTGTGCGACGACTTGCTCATGATATTCAGCAATGTAACGCCATAAACAACGCAAGAAAAACGCTTAAGACGTCCGTCATCGGTAGAGCTGGTAGAATCACTTAGGGAATTTACAAAAATTGCAAAAGTCAATAGCTCCATGCACAGTATCGCATGGCAGCGGCTTCAGTGCATGATGTTCCTTACGCTTCCTCACATACCTTTACCAGACCTTTGCAAGGCTTAAAACATTCCATCACATTGTATTGAATTTTCGGGCGAAGTCCTAACTATTCATTATAAGATGCGATATATTTCTACAAACACAGCTATTGTTTAGAAGAAAGACACATTTATAGTGCTAAAAACAAGAAATTACAGTGTAAAATAGAAGTAAATGGAAAGAGAGACTCAATAAATTTCAGAAAAGAATGTGCCACTCATCCTGTTCATGCCATTCGACTTAGGTAAACGCCAGCACAGAATGCTTTTGCATATTGTGTACACTTTGAAGCGAAGAGCACTTATGAGGTGAGTATATTTTTATGGTAAAAATTTGACAAAAAATGAAACATTGATTTGTACTAAAAATATATTCTGATTTCAGTTCCATGTTTGAAAATCTCTGTGGGGTTTTTTTTTTTGCTGTTTAAAACAAAATTAGCAAGCTGAGCAGAGTTGTATTGAATGCTATGAATTAGTGGATTTCTTGAACACCCGTTCTTTTAATTTTCGATGACTCAATAAATTGTTGATGTAGTCGAGCCATTTCGTACGGCATAGTTACCGCAGATGGAAGGCGTTATACTCCTAGTTGCACTTTTTTCAGCTATGACGACGTTGTTAGAGTCTAAAAGCTTGAAGTAGAAAACATTATGTGCAGTTCACCTAGAGATAACGTAATACTATGTATTTATGCGAATTTCATTTCAAGAAATTTTTCTCTTTCTCATGATCACCTGTCTAGCGCAGTGGTTATAGGTGCTGCAACACACACAATGCTTTTGCTTTGATTACTCATTCAAGCTCAATTGGTTTCCATCCTCTGGGTTCTATATTAGATTTTTTGGGAGAATAAAAAAGCTGATTAGATGCATAGGTAGGAGAAACCTTCAGGCAATGTGTGCTTAGATATGCATTCATTCATCTCTAATTATGACTATGATGTCATATACAATCCTCATACTCTAAAGGTGATAACGCTGAGAGGTCTTCTCTTTCTATAGTCCATTGTCAAAACTCAAGAATAAGATATCCGGTAGCGCACAACCCATTTGTCGCTGTGCATAAGAAATCAATGATTGAGTGAATTGTTCTTGTTTCATTAACAGAAGGAAGTTTGCTTCGCCATTTGTTGAGTTCTGAATTGTCAACTCGTTGAAGGTGTTCCGAAACTATTGGCTGATTACGTCTTTTCTCTGCACAGGCATGGAAGTATTGTTCTATAAGTTACTTTGGCAAGCATCACCCATTGGTCTTCTCCAGCTCAGTGTCATTTCCGACCTTTCTCACCTATGAATCCTCACGCTCAACAAAAAATTTTTGCACGAAAGATGTATAAATCAATAGTTCCATTTCAATGCTACATACTCTACTTCAAACTGCGGCAAGAATATAATCGGCCTGCTCTTTTGAAGAAAATTCAAATTCTTTTATCTTTGACTAGACAAAGATAAAACACAAGGATAGCAAACTAAATAAATTACATGTAGCTGTAAAAATGGTAGTAGTTTATTTAATTTTACTCTACATACTTAAGCCCTTCTCTTATTTCGACCGTTGTCTTGCATCTGCCACCTACCAAAGTATTTTAGGGTTTTCATGTATATTTGGTTGCGATTTCGTCATTAATGTCGTTAACTGGAGACCTGCCGCTCATTCCTGAAAGCTTAGAATAGGTGTGCTAAAGTGTACCAGATCTTCTCACCTCAGAGTCAGTTGCCGGCGTTTTTGAATTAGAGAAGTCTTATTCCTAGACTAGTTTGATGATAAGCAGCAGCCTCGTAAGAAAGGGTGCTTGATGAAGCAATAGTACGAGCGAGCTTGAAGGGCACACCCCACCTCTAATCATTGCGCTTCCCTATCTTTTAAAATTTTGCGCAATGTATAGTCTAGAGCAAAGATGAATAGTGCAGCTTAGACATAGATTGTCAAGCTTGAAAACACAAAACTGTTCCTAGGGTTCCACATTTGGCAAGCAAAAAACTTTTCATTGGTTTGAGCCATTTTGCCACAGCATTGACCAACAATTGTTTCTAATATCACATCAGATTCACTCAACTGTTCGCTGACATCAGTTGAGTAGTTCATCGGTAGAACAACTATAAGTCGTTCCTTGCCTTCGTATTTCATAATCTTTGAGTTTTCAGGTGGTGACCATAGTCGACAAGGAGATTTTTGATGAAAAAACAGAAAATGGCGAGCGTTTTGTGCTTTCCCGTGGACCACTCTTCCTCGTCTGCTGTATAGCGACCGCAAATAAACACGGAGCTTCTCTGTGTGGACCTATTCGCCTATGATAACAATCGGTTCGTTGAGCAGCAAATCGCATCGTGACAGCACCAAAGTGCAAGGGAAATCGATTATTCCTGAAGACCTGACAACAGATCAACTACTGAAGCTAATACACGGTTCCGAAACAGTGGTTATTCCAACGAAACCGATTATGTGTCCACCAAAAACCTGTGATGGTAACAACAAGGACACCGAAGTCCTTTTCCATTTACGAAAAACAGCGTTCATATAAAAGTTTGAGTTTTGATGTCGATGAAAAAGATCTCGAACGAGAGTGCGAAACCGTTCTGAAGGAGATTCGTGAAAGTATCCAAGCCACCGACGAAAGCGAGCGACGCAGAATTACGGACTCCCACCTTTTTTAATAGGGTATTGTAGTGACTGAGATTGCGTTGAGTGTCCGAAAATTCCATCCTCTCTTGATTTCACATATTTCAAGGCATGAAAATATTTTTCTGAAGAAATCATGTAGTTTGCTCCATGTTTATTTTTCAAGATGTGATATATACATTACTTCATCAAAGAATTTACCGAAAAATCATGATGAGTTTCATTTGACAATTTCATGTGAAATGTCAGAATAAAATTTTAGATCAGAAGGAAGTGTTATTATCAGCAGAAATATACTTCAAAAGTGTTTTTGTGCTCATAAATCTGATGCGCTCCGTAAATATGAGACTGAAACAAACTTGTTGAGCTCGATTTCAAACGTTCTGCATTTAATCTCAGTAGCGCGCCTCCAAAATTAACGACGTGCCGCAAATTCGCTAGTGGCGATGTTCCTATCAAGAATGCTGTAATGAGAACGAAACTTGCTCTCGAGCTAATGGTTGGTGCTTAATTACCTACTGTTTGTGCTTTGTTGAAATGTGTTTTATGACATGGTACTACGCGAAAAACTGAAATTACTCTAAAACAAGAAATTCGATACCGCAACTACTTTTGCACCAACCTAGCAACTTTATCCTTCTGACAAATAATACAAAGACTACTAGGCAAGAAAAGACAATGTTACTTTTTTTGGTTGCAAAAAAACGCACTTTTTCTAAACACCGTCCATACAATCGACAGCGCTCTAAACACAGACCATGTGCAAACTTTAGCCATAATTAAGTAATTTACTATGTGTAACACTATGAAAAAAACGTATACTTTCATTCGAACTTCTCCACTTACGACAGGATCATGTCACAGTGGGATCCTAAGACATATTTAGGTTAACAGAAACATATGCAATCGCGATAGCTCATGAAGGAATCGGTGGTCACAAGAAACGCAAATTTTTGTCAGGCTATCGCTTGACATCAGCATTACAAGCGTTGCCCTGCTCTATCAAATCATGTAACACTTTACTGACGAAAAATTTAGATCTCAAAAGCTATACACTCTAAGTTGCGCTACACATAATCAGCAAGAAAACTAAGAGAGGGCGAAAACACTTATAAATCGAATGAGATACACGCCTTTCATGAGGCACAGAGAGAGCAAAAGTGTCTAGTCACATGACTAAGCCTCTGATTGCTGCTCAACACATATCAAAGAAATTTTTGAGAATCCTGCCTTGAAGGAGTCGGCGACACGCTTGTTTGTCACCTTCTGATTCATGGAAAGTTCAGAAAGAGCTTGAATTGAGGAGTCAAACCACATGTTCACAAACATCAAAGTAGATTCGAGTGACTTCATGAAGTATGTGCTGCTTGAACGTGCACAAATTGAGTGTGTAGGAACATCCTGGCTATAGATAAAGGTATGCTGTGAATCTTACCAACATGGTACGGATAAGCTTGAATATCACATTATTGTAATCGTCCACTTACACAGCCAATAAAGCCAATGTGGGTTGAGCCCTAGAAAAAAAAAGGAAATCTTTGAAGCACACCATTATCTTTTTATTTGCCACGAAACAGCTACTGCTGGTTTCAAGATCAAGGAGAAAGCTCTTTTTCAAAGCAATAATCCCATCTCAGAAACTACTCAGTTCAAACCATGGCTATCAGAACACGATTGTGGAAGCCGACATAGGAATAACGGTAGCAATGATAAACTTGCAGCAAAATACTCTAGATCACAGATAGCTCGGGAACATAATTGTTTTGTACTCCTGTTTTGTTTCTATTCTGCGCAATACTTTCATATCTGTTGTACAAGCTCAGGACTCCATTGCCGACCCTATTAGTAATAGACGGTCAATGTATAAATTTAGGTGCAATTTTCCTTTCTGTGGAGAATGCAATGTGTTACACAAGTAGCAATGAGGACGACGATCATTATTGACATTTTTTGTCACTCAATATTAGATATTGGGATAAATAATATTATTAATATTAGAATAATCAATATTAGACTAAATAGTCTCGCTCACAGAAAATGCAATGAATTAGTGATTGCGTAAACAGATAGAAACCGTGCTAGCAGACTTTTCACAGAGTGAATAGTATATGAATTGTGATTGGCGAATACGCACAAAGACTTTGCTGAAGTAAGCTGCTGAGAAACTTGATGAGTATGCATTACTAAAACACTCATCCATAAAACATCTTTGAAGCATGAATGTGTGGATACTTAGTGGGTACTTGGACTGTCTGTCTTTATTAGTTGTGCGGACCCCAGCACGTATTCCATAAGTCTCTTTGTTGAGCAACAGTCGTTCATGGCGGTGGTCTAATTTGAGCATGGGGGCTGGTGCGAGTGTTATACCGTGATCTGGAAAATATCGGCAGCTGCGAGTACAGCACCTTGATCCTTCTAGCTAACACTTCCGCCCATCGTATAGGTGGTCGTCCTCGAGGACCCGTTTATTACCGTGGAATCCACTCTACAGCTCTTCACGTCCATCTGTCGCCTGCTCTTCTCAATATATGACTGGCCCATCCGTGTTTCGCTTTAGATGTATAGACCTCTTTATCACGAAGACAGGATAGACCTCAAAAATCTAAGCTACGCAAGCCCGCCACATGTTGCATGATCCGACTAAATTTGAGAAGACAACGTTTAAGCGCTGTGTGAGTTGTTCGTAGCACTCTTGACGTGGTCGAAGTATCAGTCCACCTCTCAGCTGCATAACAGAGCGCCAGGAGGACCGTTCAATCGAAAAGGTGAGCACGGAGTTTTGGGGTCCGTTAGCTGATCGGCGGCTTCTTTGAGAGGCCCAAATGCTGCCCATGCTGCTGGCATCCTTCTACCCAGTTCCTCCATCGTGTTGTTTTCCTTGTTCAATGAGCTCCCAAGGTACACATACGAGGTGATTTGTGCAATCAGAGAACCATCCATTTCGACTTCATTGCCATTGCACCATGGGTTCTTCATAAATTGGGCCTTTACTATTGATGGGTAGTCCAGTCTTCTTTCCCACTTCTCGCAATTCCTTTGACCTCGTCTCTGCTTCGCTGATACTTTTCGAAAAGATGTAGATGTCATCCGCAAAACGAAGATGTGGGAGAAATTTTCCATTGATACAAATGCCCTATTCGTCCTAATCAAGCGACTTCATTACCCACTGCAAGCGGTGGATATCTTTGGCGATATCGTATCTCCCTACCAAACCCCTTTACTAATGTGTATGGTCAGAGGTCGATGGAAATGCTGTAATTCGTGGTGCAGTTCCGATAGCAGTCTGACAAAGTTCTCATATGGAACGGGCCCACTACTTGATCGACGAGCGCTGATACGTTTTGATGCTATCAAACGCTTTCTCATAGTCGACAAATCATAGTATTAAGGGCATGTGATTTACCCAGCAGACTTCAATGATCCGTGATACCACTTGGATGTGGTCCATACAGCAGGTCCTTTACCAAATCCTGCTTGTTCTATCGGCTGAGTCTTATCCAAAAATCTTGGTGTGCACAGAAGTATGATCTTCGCAAAGAACTTGTAGAGCACACTCAACAAGCAAATTGGGCGACAATTACAAAGATCACTTTGGTCACCTTTTTAGAAAGGATGATTGTGTGCGACGTCATCCACTTATGAGGATGTTTTTCTTTCTGAAGCTAAAATATTATATGTGTGGTGAGTAACATGTAGATTATGGCCTTCAGCTCTTAGAAAGTCGGCAGTGGTGTTATCAAGTCCTGGGGCTGTGCCTTTCTTCATGCTCTCTTTAATGACACGTACTTCAGAAGGTAAAATACTGGGTGGTTTTTCTCCAGTGAGTATTTTGAAGTCCGAGACGGGACGCGGAACGAAAAATGTTGGTGTAAAATTTTTCCGTTCTAAATTCCATGCCATGCCGGTCTTCTAGCATTCCCACCGTCATTCAACAAGGCTACGTGCGGTACACTATATTCGCATAAGTTCCGTTGACACTTCTTTAGACTAGATCTTTCTTGTGCTGCTTCCAACAGTTTCTTCTGCCTGTACTAGTGAAGATCCTCTTGTAAAGCTCTCCTGCAGCTAGAGTTCACTATCATTGAAGCTTAATGAGTTGCATTAGCATCGAGCCTCAATTTTCTCCTCTTTTCGAGCAACTCCTTAGTGGTAGTGGAGATGCTATTTGAACTCTTTGTCGGAGTAATTGGAGCGGGCTCGACACAATTTTTAAGTACATTAACAAGCAGCTCGTAGTCTTCGGTCGGATCTTCCTTCATCTGCCAGTCATGATTAAACAAGATTTCGCGTAGAACGTCCTGCAGTAAAAAGCTTAACAATTTCTTCCCGATCGATGACATGACATCTTTTCCAGCGTACGACTGAATCGAATCTTCGCGCGAAGAAGGCGGTGACCGTACCCAGTACAGAACGATGGACTACGGATGAGCCAAGTAAGCACTATCTTCTGTTTGTAAGCATATGGTCGATCTCCGCAAATGTCGTTCCATTAGGTAAATCCTGTATCCAGCGGTGACGTTGTTTCTTCTAGAAAAAGGAATTTTCGTAAAAGAGACGTGCCGCAGACAGAAGTCTTGCAGGACGATTCCCGTTCTGATTTATCTCACCTAATCCAAACTTCCCCGTCCTATATTTGATCTTGTTTCCTTCCCTGACCTGGCATCGTAGTCACCGACAATGAACTTGTAAAATGACTTATCACTGCGGATAACTTCCTCCAACTGAAAATAAAACGTATCCAGTTCGCGTTCATCAGCTGAGTCGGTCGTTGCGTAGTAATTGATGATACTGATGTTTCTGTTGCTCTTTAGTTGGAGTCGAAGGATGGCCAAGTGAGGGTAAAGGATTTCATGAGAATTGACGTGATGAGCTATGGACGGGTGAACGACAAAGCATACGCCGCCGACGTTTTGTTACGGGAATTTTGTTTCTCGTATCATTAGCATCTCGTCGTTGAAATGACGTATGTCGATCTTCATGATTTTCGTTTCTTGTACGGAAATCACATGATATTTCATGCGATGTGCTGCATCAAGAAATGCTTCAAGATCAACGTCAGTGGAAAGCGTTCTTACATTGTAGGTGTCGAGTAAAAAGCGGTCTCTCTGGCATGTTCTCTGCGCGTTCAGTAGATCCGGTTTCATAGACGTCGTCTGTTTCCGGTGATTTTCTTGCCTCTCACTGGTCGTCTCACTACCTAACGCCACAGATGGGGAGAACCTAATGTGCAGGGTCTGAGGTTGATCTATTGCTGGTTGTGCAGATTGGTTACCTTGATTTCCTGACTTTGCCTTTCAACGGCTATTGCAGGTCTTCACGATGCTGATTCAAAAAATTCGCTTCCGGCGGCGGGTCCTTGGTCGGACTTCTTACCGACTCATTCGGTGATGGTGTCAGCCAGCACACCGATCGCTCACGGACGATGGTAGAAACCAAAAGCCATGGATATGTGAGCTCTCACATATAAGCGCGTCTGATAGTTGTGGTTATAAGGGGACAACTGAAAAACCATCCTCATTTGTTCGGAAGGGACTTTTCACAGGATTTCGTAACAGCTCGAAAGACCGACTTTCTTGAAAGTTCGGCATGTTAATAATATACAATTTTGAAAATGAGAAGAGAAGTTCAGAAAACTAATCTTTATTTGAAGCTTCACGAGGTTGTTATCTTTTCTCCAATCAATTGTTTTTCTTTCCGGTTGATGGGTTTTCTTGGTTGCTAGTGGCTGACGTTTCAGCAAATACGCCTTCATCAGAGCCTACATTTACTATCCGTTGTAACTTTATTTATATGACTATATAATGTGAAGAAAAAACAGATGAATTGAAAATCTATGGTATTGAAGCGATAACTGATTCAGGAAAAACCACTCAACGTGCAATCTAGTCTAGGGACTACCACGTTGTTAGCGCACGGTGACGTATGAACTCGCTCCACATGTCACGAGGTCAAATTGAAGATAGGTGTTAGCTGAGACCCAGGCTGGAAAATGAAGCTGAGATAAGCTGCCATGTGGTTGGTTATGTTAAGGCACTCCCCTTTCTGTTCAATTGCGTATTTCTGGAATTTATTCGGAATGTTTCAAGGGTTTTCGCTCCGATGTTTTGATTCGCTCCCTAGGATCTTGACTACTACCTCGAAGTCGTCATCGTTGTGATTTTGTCCTGTGTGTACCTAGAAAATTGCTTGGGTCTTTATTTGTTTTTCCGTCTAGGTGTTCTTTAATGCAGATGTGAAGTGGTCTGCCTGTTTCGCCAATATATTCGTCATCACAACAGATATGTTTTACAAGAGATAAGGTATATTGCACTTACGCTCATGCAATCGCCGTCTCTATCGTTGGTACAAATAACGCAGTCCTATGTATTACATAGACGGTCGTACAAGCGGTTTCGAACTAATTGACTACGCAGTGTTTTAGGAGGAATTTCTACAGTTCTCACGAAATCTCCTAGACCGCTGTTATTCAGACACTTTCTAATAGCAGTACTGACTTCGGCTGTTATGAAAGGTGACATAAGAGGTACTTTACCGTTTAGGTGTGGCGCCATGTTGCTCCCATTGCGAGGCTTTTCGCCCCTTTTGGGCCGAATGTTAGTTGCTGTTCTTTCTTTGTACCCAATAGAAATGGTTAGTTTTCGTGCTTAATCTAGTAATTCCCTTCTTTCATCGTCTCCCGTACAAACACTTACAGGTGTTCGATACATATTTCGGATAAGTGCTTTTTAGTATGTGAGGGATGAGAAGAAAGGTAATGTACCAAGATGTTTTTGTTACTAGGCTTGCGATACCATTTTGTATTGTAGCCACTTTCATTGAGTTGAGCTTGAACGTTCGAGAAGGGAATCCAAGTCTCTGAATGTTGGTGTTCTCGCATCAACTTGATAAACTATGACTGTCCGCTCAGAATTTCGAAGCATCTATCCATCTCCTCTTGTGTAGAGCAGATGCTAAAACAATCGTCTATATATCGACAGTGGAGTATTGAACGCCGTTGGAGAATTGGAGCTTCCATTCTTGACATGAAAGCGATGGTTAAGCTGGGTACCAGTCATTGCCCCACTGCCAACCCTCTAATTTGTGCGAAATATTTTCCCGACTACCTAAATATCGAACAACTCAGGCATGACTGAAGGAGTGTGATAAGGTGTTGAACAGACAAGCCAAACATATCCATGCTTTCTGTGTTTTCTATTACTAATCCATGAGTGGATTGTATTGCGACGTCATTTGAGGCGTTTGTAACATCAAATGACCACATGACATACGTATGATTTGAATGCGCATTTTTGAGGTGCTTTAGGAATAAATTGGTGTTGGAGAGATGGGTTGGCATGAACATTAGTAAATGTGACAATATGAGGCCAAGAAACCATGTTATCTATCTGTCGGCCCGCCTACACAGCTAATGATTGGTCTAATTTGAGCGTAGAGGGATCGGCAGACCCAAAATCATTAGTAGAAAGCTTATGCGTTTTAATGAGTGCGTAGAGGACGGAACAATTTGGTGATTCAATTTTTTAGTTGACGGATAACAGATTGTTGTTAACCAGCAGCTTTCGACGTTCGGACCCATTCTTCACTCAATTTCCGTCATTGTGATTTATATTCCTTTTCAGAAGAAGGTCGTTAGATGGAAGCATCTTAGAAATGTTTTAGATATACAGATAGAGAGAAGCTAGAGGAAAGAGAAAAGGAACAAAATGCCTTGTATTGGAAACGACAGGGTGCCACACCTAAATAACAAGGTACTTCTTATACTACCTTTCATAACAGACGAAGTCACTACCGCTATCAGAAAGTGTCTAAAAAACAGTGGTCTAGAATATTCTGTAGAAGCTGTAAAAAGTTCTCCTGAAACACTGCGTCGTCAGTTAGTTCGAAACCACTTGTATGAGCGTCTGTGTAATACAAAGGACTGCGTAATTTCTCCCAGCAGTAGAGACGACGACTGCATGAGCGTAGGCGATACAATGTTACCTTATCTCTTGTAAGACATGTGATGCCGAATATATAGGCAAAACGGGCAAACCACTTCACATCCGCATCAAAGAACACCTAGACGAAGAAACAAATAAAGAATTAAGCAAACCTCTAGGTACACACAGAATAAAAGACACAACGATGACGACTTTGAGGTAGCGGTCAGGATCCTAGTGCACGAATCAAAAACGTCGGCGCGAAAAACTCTTGAAGCTTTTTGGATAAATTCCAGAAACCCGCAAATGAACAAAAAGGTAGAGTGCCTTAACATAACCACCCACTTGACACCTTATCTCAAACTGATTTTCTAGCATGGGTCTCAGCTGACACCCATCCTTAACTTGACTTAGTGACGTGAGGGCGGGTTCATACGTCACCCTGGCGCTAACAACATAGGTAGTCCCTAGACTAGATTGCACGGTGACTGGTTTTCCTTGGATGTTCGCTATTATATCCTAGATCTTCAATTTATTTCCTTTTTTCACAGTATCACCTGCATCACCTGTCATCCCGTTGATCGTTGAGTGACACGAGAGGGTACCAGCAACTCTTCCATTTTTCCCTATCGCGTGCAGGAGTAGCCCAGTGGGTCCTCCTCGCTCTAAGGATTCGCTGAGCATCATATCTTTCTTATATTGCTTTCCTGAAGAAATCGGACCAACGGGTCAGTTGTCTTCCTTCAGAGCGCTTGATGTCCCGAGGAATCCAGTCGGCAACGGCTCTCATCCATCGGCTGTCGTTGAAACTCATCACGTGTTCGGCCCACCTTATTTTCAAGATCCTGGCTTGCAGAACGGCGTCTCTGATTTTCGATCGTTGGCGTAGGTCGGAACTTCGGATCCTTTCTCTCATTTGCGAGACACGGGATACTCCTAGCAGGCGACCTTCGACTGCGCGTTCGATGACTCCAAGTGATCTTTTATCCCGCTTACGTAGCGACCAGGTTTCTACTGCATACGTTAGGCCAGGGATAATTGTCGAATCGAAAAGGTGGGCACGGAGTCGGATGTTCTTTGTCCTCTTCACTACATATTCGATGCTCTTAAGCGTTCCCCAACCCGCTCGTTTACTCCTGCTCAACTCTGGAGCTAGGCCGTTCATCATGTTGATTTCACGATTTTGATAGACGTAACTGGACCACTCGGAGATTGTCGTTCCGTTGAGCGTGATTGGGGCATTAAAACCCATCAGTTCCTCATGAACATTGTTTTTGTTAGATTTAGTTGAAGACCAATCTTTCCACAGGCGTTATGGAAATCGGTCAACTTTCGTACCGCTTGACTGATGTTTAGTGTTGTGAGAACGATATCGTCAGCAAAGGGAAGATGCTTTCCATGTCGACCGTCAATTTTCACTCCCATATCGTCCCATTCTAATGTTCGTATGACGTTTTGTAGGGTGGCAGTGAATAGTTTTGGCGAAATTGTATCGCCTTGTCGAACCCCTCTTCTTACGTCAATGGTGATATTGTTGTAGAATGGAGATATCTTGGTCGTGATATCTTTATAAAGCTCACGAAGAATCAATATGTACCGAGTAGGGACGCCCTGGTTATTCAGAGCCTTATAACCGCTTCTGTTTCCACTGAATCGAAGGCTTTCTTCAGATCGATGAAAGTGAGACACAGTGGTTGCTTGTACTCTCGTGAAACTTCAATGAGTCTTGTAATCAGGTGGATGTGATCTATGGTGCTAAATCCTTTTCGGAACCCTGCTTGTTCGCATGGCTGTCCTTCGTCCAGTGTTCTGTCAATCCTGTTCAGTATGACTCGAGGAAAGAGTTTATGAACAACGGACAGCAAGCAGATTGGGCCATAATTGCTTATGTCGTGAAGGTCTCCCTTTTTTAACAACAATAAGGTCTTGCTGGTTTCCCATGAATAGGCATTCTGACATTCTGACACCTTGCATTCTGACAGGTAACAAGTGAAGAGCCGAGCCAGCGTGTTGATGAGAACTGGCGGCAGTTTCTTCAGGTGTTCTGGTCTAACCCTGTCTGGACCATGTGTTGTTCTGTTCTTCACCGACGATATAGCATGTCGGATTTCAGAAGGGTGGACCGGTGGAACGACATATTCGTCCTCTTTCAATTTATAATACGCTAAGAGGAAATGGCTAGCGAAGAGATCCGAGTAGTATTGGTGGATGATTTTCTCCACAGCCCTTCTCGAAGATGTAAGTGTCCCGTCAGGGTATCGGAGTGCATTTTCACGGTATATAGTCATACAAATAAAGCCACAACGAATTATACGTTGAGGCTCTAAAGAAGGCTTATTTGCCGAATCGTCAGCCACCAGGAACTAAGAAAACCCGATGACTGGAAAGAAGCACAATCGATTGGGGAAAAGATACCAACCATGTGAAACTTTAAATGAAGATTGGTTCTAAATTCTTTTCTTCTTATTTTCAAGGTTTCATAGGACGTTAGTTACCATTCAAATGTTAAGAATCAGGCAACAGTCCGACGTCGCCTGTTTTCGATAAAGCCTTCTTTGACATTGTTGCAGAAAAACATTTCTTGCATTGCAGAAATGCTTATTTTCCCGCCGAACAGAGCTCTTTGTTTTGACTATTGGTAATCATTCTATAGTGTAATCGTTGCTAATTCTCGTCAGCAGTCATGTCCTGAAAAGACCGTTCTCTGCAACGCAGCAAGGAAATTTTTGGAATCAGGCTGCGCGACTGATGTGGACCTTGGCCAATTCACATGACCTGCGTAAAGCAGCCACGTGCGCTGACGTTATGATCTGTAGAACTTGCACCGGTCTTTTGACCTGCTGCATTGTAGAGAAACGGTCTTTCAGTGATATAAGCGCAGCAGTGGAATCAGTAACAACTTAGCTATCGAATTTACCAAGAACCCAAAGAAAGAGCTCTGCCCGACGAGTAATATGCGCGTCTGAGGGTAATTTTATTTTGCAATTTACAGCGTTGTAAAAGAGTGTTTTGAAAGACCAGCGACGTGGGAATGTAGCCCAGACGTCAGCTTTCGAATGTTTACTAACACTTTTATGAGAAATTCCTCTCGAGCGAATGAGATTGGTTTCTTATTTGTTTGATTGTGACCACAAAGAGCCGCAGATACTTCACGAAATTGCGTTTATGAAATGTCAGTACAAAAAATTGCTCTCACTCATCCAACAAGCAAGCGACACAGTAATGCGGCAGTGAGGAATACGACCCATTTGTTTTAGAACAGCGTGGAAATATAGAAGTAAAAAACTAGAGAATAATAAGTGACGAACTTTAGTACACTACGTGCAATACATAGGAAAATCCTAAGAGCACTTGAAAAATATCTTAAAATTCTCAAATCACTAGAGGAATGATTTTGCGATGCACTTGTGTAAAGAGGCGAACCTCCATTTCTTTCCTTCTTCATTGAGCAGCACTCGAGTGAATACCACCAAGAATGTGTGACTGTACACGCTATTCAACTAGCGCTTTTCTTACCAGTCCAGAAAAGCCGTTTTTGTGTTGCTATGCGACTTTATCGTTTTCTGTACACACTTATTTGCTTTTGATGCAATATATCCCATATTGGTGAGTAAACTCGGAGGTTCAAACGCAGTCTTCTTTGCTCTTGAAAAGCTAAATTAAGCCCTTCGAAAACTGAACGTTGTTCAGATTTGTCGAGATTAGAACTATTGACTAACAATGAGAACATTGAAAAAATCTGTCTAAAAACACCACCTGATCTAAACGAATAAAATCGAGTGCGAAATTTGATAGTAATTTTGTTGCTACAACTCACAAAAAGATCTTCTCAGAAACGAGTGACACTGTTGTAATTGCCGTTTCTCAGCTGTCAAAAGATTTTCAAAGCTTCGAAACATTTTTTCTATCCAATGAAGAAACTGAACTGAGCATTTGTGCATTCGAAAGAATGCAATGCGTCCCCAAAGAGTTGACTTGCACTTGGAACCCTCAAATCCTTCTTATTTTGAACTGGTGGTAGTATAAGGTGAACATTTTGATCGCCAAGTGGTAGTATAATTCGATTAAAATTTTATATTGTGCGACATCCAGAAAACACTGTTACAAAGGTTTTAATATATCAATAATCAATCAAAATTCATCTTATTTGGCCGCCACTTGCGCTGTTATCATGTTACAATGTACCCAATAATGCAAAAACGTTGGCTTCAGTTGGGACTCGAACCCGCTTTTCACTGTGTCCAGGAGCGCGTGCCCAACAGTTGCACTACCGATCTGACGCACCAGAAGAGTCGGTAGTGCTACGGTTCGGCAAGCGCTTCCAGATAGAGTGAATGCGGGTTCGAATCCCAACTGAAGCAAACGTTTGTGCGCACTACTCTACATTATTGGGTATGTTACGAAGGCAGTTAAGAAATTCCTTGATAAGTCAGAGCACGAGGTTGTTATGATAAAATTTGATACCTTTTCTATTACCGGAAAGAGTTTTCCCAAGAAGCCTTATTTCTGAACGAATATTTTCCTTCTGAACTTTTAGTAGTCGATTGGAACATAAAATTACAAAAAATCTGAAAACATTTTTGTTTTAAAAAAAAAAGAATTACGGTTTGCGGTTTAACACTGCATAATCTTCGAAAGAACTTTGTAAAAAATCCGTTCACTTAAGATATTCCTTCGAGGACAGTCAGAATATTGGATTATGGTAGTCCACATGAATGAAGGTTTTCATGAACTTACGAAACGGTGGCATGCAAAAGAAGTATTCAGTAGAAGTAGAAGAAGATATTTCAGTTGAAAATCTTCCTAAATTGTGAAATTAACCTGTCCGTCTCTCTCTCTGTAATACGGGTAAGCCATGTAGCCTAAAACAGAATGAAGCTTGCCATGATTTCATCCAGTGCTTTAAATAGCGTGGACTCTTTGATGAACTGCCTTCACAAAGAAATTTCACATTGGCGTGACAAGGATCGACCATGTGTAGTGATAATGCACCAACATGGACCGCGCTAGTAATGCGACGCGCTTCTGAACGAAAAATAGGGTATCACGGAAAAGAAATTTTCTCAGCAAATTCTTCTCCAAAAATCATTCGAACATTAGCGGAGTTCGCCGATTTTTGTATTCAAGCAAGTGAAGGAAATTTCTGCAAAAAAGCACACGAAACTCTATGCCCATGGCATGTAAAATGCACCAAATGGTAAATTCTCACTTCGTACACATGCATTAGCACAATCTCTCTAACAAAGATAGAACATAACGACCCACATTGTTCATTATTACGGCAGTCCTTCATTTGACTCCCATCGACGGAGTTCTGTTGTTCCCATGACGGACAAAATCCAGTGATTAGAAGACAGACTTGGTTATACCCTACCCTCGACTATTTATGTGGACCTCGCTCAAAACATTGATAATCTTATAACTGATAGCATTTTTGAGCCTGTTGTGAGGTCTGATAAGCGCAGCCAGACAGTGCTAGACAGGCGCTTGTTTCGCCCATCCGGACTGCTCAGTAGCACTGTCTCTCTAGGTTCAGCCGATCTCCTGAAGAAATACCCGTTTTCTGCAAGTCAGGTTGTAAAATTCCTCGACTTACAGCGGCCACAGTCGAGTGCTAGCGGCTGAAAAATGAATCACACCGCACCCGCAACCGCTGATTCAGATGTCGCTCAAAAATATTGATAATCTGATGCTATGATGACATGCTTGAGTCTGAATTCATATTATTTGGCCGGTTATTGCGGTGGTATGATGTTGCAATAGACCCAATAATGTAGAGTGTGCAAGACACTTGCGTTAGCCAGGATCCAAACCCAGATATCACTCTTTCCGGCAGTGTGTGCTGAACCGTTGCACCACAGACGCTCGTTTTGCCCACCGCTCCTTCTACGCTACAACGCATAATCTGTTAACAGCCAACCGTGAAGCAATGGTTGAGTGTGCTTTTGGTTTGTGAGGTTTGGTAAGAGCACTTATACAGGGCTAGAACGGTTCTTGTTTCGTCCTTCTGCACTCCTCAAAACCAAGAGAGACTGTGCAACTGAGGATTCCGGAAGGACGAAGCAGGCGCTTGACTAGCACTGCATGCTCCCATCACACCTCATAACAGGCTCAAACATGTTATCTTGTTAGCAGAGGTGGATACTTTGTAAACCTACATTCATATTCAACAAGTCACATAAAACAGAAAGTTTCACTCTTGAAAAAATGCATACGAAGTAAATGACTATTTTGTAGGGAAGTGCTGACTATACTCTTCAGAATTTTATCGTCTCAGTCAATTTTCTTAACGAATAAATGCTCAGTGAACTTGTGACATGATAAACTCGCTTAAATGAGTCCACTTTGTTAAAAATATATGCATGAAGATGAAAACTTTTGATTAAAACATCAAAAACTTTGTTTCTGAATACAAACTTCCAGATTTTTCTTATGATATGTTTTTATTTCAAATTTGATCCTATTCCAAGCATCTAATGATAGCACCCGTGTGAAAATGAAGTGCCCTTGTATGATACCAGCCCCACCTTTCCAAAAGCCAAGGGTTTTTCCTTCTGTTTTGATCACCTCACTCTTCGACTTGGAGTTACCTACCACCATTTTTTCTTGTTATAGGCTGTCTAATTTTTTTCTGTTATCTGCCGTTAAACAAAGAGGAGACCCCTTTTGCCGGACAAGAACTTTTCATGAGAGTGTTATGTTCCTTTGTTTTTAAAAGTCCCTTTTATAAGGCTTTATCATTCAAGATAAAATATGTTTTACACCGGCTGCATGTTTTCACTACTACCTCGCTGGAAGCATGAACAGCATACGATCGTATAGAGGAGGTATTGTAGTGCTACATACCTTTCGTTTAGAGTTTCCTTCGAAGCGGAGAGGAAATCTCAAATTAATTAACAGAAATCACATTCTAGAGATGCAGCGCCTGAACGCGATCTGTCGATCGATAGCTGTATAAAATCGAAGGCCAGCATCTCCTAGCTCCCCATCTCTGCCTATTCCCAGCCTACACTTTAGCAGAAAGACAAAGCCCGAGTGTGCGAAGCTCAATCTTATTTTTCCTGCCACACTGCTAAATGGTATTTCGAGAAAATAAGCACACCGTTCGAATGAATAATACTTAATCTATCGAACGTTTACTTATAAGTTGAGAAAACAGCTCCGTTCTGTGAGAAATGTGCGCGTGTAAAACACAAATATTTTCTCTCTGCAACGACTTCAAAACATGACTTTTTTGTAGCTTTTATAAAGGGATAGCTTCTTCATCTCTCGTCAGATACTGAAAAGAACTGGGTGATTTCACTAATTTCTAGTGTGGAGTGTCAACTCATTTCTCGGCGTTGGCACAGTGGCAAATAAAGTGCTTCATTTTCTCTAGGCATTTTTGATAAAAACGTTAATGAACACTATAGAGTTCAATCAAGAACACAGCAGCATCGCTTAAAAAACAAGTAAAAAAATTGCACATTTGTGAATTTTGTGATGAATTTTTATACGGATTAGCTGCATCATCACACTCCTTTTTCAAAGTACAAACGACAAACACTTAAAAAACGCGGGGTCAACTCTCGTCTGAGGTTAAATTTTTGCTCACCACTCAATTCTCTTAAGTGTATTTGAATCATCAAAACACTGCAAAAAGGCAATAAACAAGGAAAAGAAATCTTCAGAAGATCTGTGGAAAATTATGAAAAAATCCGCAAACCTCCACAGAATTATGGCGATGATCCCCAGTTGATGACATTATTTCGGAGTATGTACGCGCGCGTCGAAGTAGTTTCAATCAATATGGCACGGCTTGGCGACCACGCGCAGCGGTCAGATAGAGCAATGGTGTCTATCAATAAGAAAATTCACCTCACTGAAGATGGTCCCATGAAGTTGCGCTAGAACCACAATTCAAAGCGGCGCGCGTAATTTGAATAAAGTTTTTCGCCGTTCCAGCGATCTTTCTGGATCTCTCTTTATCTCTTCATGCTACAAGATTCTCTTATACTCCCACGTTTTCGTGTTCATAAAACTCTAATGAATCGTTCTTGCCATCCATCGCGCCCGGAAACCACGGACTAGTTGGATAGACATCTATTGAGTCATTAAGCCTGCTTCAGAAAAAAAATTTAGTATCTCTTTATTCAGCCGCTTTTTACAGACCTCGCTTAAAACTATAATAGTCGATAATAATATCAAAATTGTTTCTGAGCGTCTATAAAAGGAAGCGGTCGAACAAAAGGTACGATTTATTTCACTAGTCACAAGCTCGACTGCTGGTCACTGCATGTTGAGGGAATCTGTCAACTGACTTGCGCTGATTTCTTATTCGGCGTAGATTCCTTTATAGAGGAGTATAGCTGTAGGGATCGGTTGAGCCGAATGAGTGTGCTACTGACGAGCCCTGGGATACGAAATAGGCTTCTGTATAGCACTTATTCAAACTTGCAAAACGTCCTAAAACATGTTATATCATTATCAGACTAAAACTGTGACGACAAAACCCATTAATCAAACATTAACTCAACTTATATTTACAACGAATAGGTGTGTTACAAATGTGATCAGTGATTCGTCTTGATAAAACGTAAGGTTGCCAATTTTGTGCGATTATCTATGTTGAGAAGCCTTGATACAGACGCGCTAAAGTTTTCTGGATTACCAGATGCATATGTGACAATCACGATTTCGACAAAGTTTGAGATTTTGCACCCACATTCATCATATCAAAGTTGCGGTGGGTCTTGCCATTAGTAAATTCATAAGTGACCTCTCAGGTACACATCCTTATCAGGGCCGAAAAATCCTACTTTAGGGAGATCTTCCAGTGTATTCAAAAAATCAACGCCGGAGATGGAAGTTCGGCAATGAAACTAATCAGCCATGAAGACGTTAAAGTTTTTCGTAGAATCATTGTGTAAACAGTACCTACAGTCGGTCGCACGTACACAATCTTGGCAGGAAAGCAAATGAAAAAGTTCAAGTAGTGATGATGATACATTCAAATATCTTATGACAGCCTATAACAGATGAGAGAAATATTGCAAAGCTCATCTACCATCTGAACACACGCCTTCATAACAAGGCCAAAGAGGTTATTATATTGTACTTCCCACTAACGCATTCTAACGGATAACCATCAGTATCTTCAGAAGAATCACGCTTCTTTCTGGTGCAAGCTTTGAATATGCAAGCCATTCGAATAGAGATACAGATTTTGTACTATTTTCATACACTGCCTCATGTTAATTCCCCATTCTTCTGCCTACAAACTAAATATGAGAATAATAGGTCGTGCTCAAAGATCTAAAGACTTGATATGGAGTAATGAGTTGAGGGTCCATAAGAGGGTATGATAATTCCTAACTATTGCGTAAATGTTTCTTCAGTCACAAGTATTTTACTGGTTAGCGCTTTGGTAGCATGGGACAATAACGTAATTTTCCATATTCTCTCGTAAAGAGCAGCATTGCTATTGGAGTAACCTAGGCAAAATTTGATTGTCGGGTAATGTCTCACATATGAAAGCCGATATCTTGGAATTTCAGGCTGAAATCTAGTAAGATTTACAGCAATGTAATCGATGTACCCCAAGAGAAGAAAACAAGCAGAACACTAATAAAGTCAGTGCTTTGAGAGAAGCACACTAGACACAAGAGAGATCTTATGCCGCATTGCCCAGCACGTTTGACGTTTCCAGCAATTTTCAGCTCCATAATTCATTCCATAGATCAAAATTATGGAAGACAATGCAGCAGCTCAATCCAGATTCAAAAAGTAAAGAGAAATATCAAGATGTATTTTAAAGCTGTCAAACATCATTTTCGAATAAACAGTCTTCTATAATCAAAATTCCTGATATCTGCACACGTCATCTATTCAGAAACAAATCTATTTACCTCAGCTGCTTAGAAATTCCAGGTGTGATTAAGTCGCTGGATCCGGTCTCGCAACCGATTTCTCTTATAATTAGTTACCCGTACGCAAAATTATCGAAAGCTCGATAAAAACTCATTGATTTGTGAAGCAATCTGAGAGTACAATGATTGATGTACACCTTGATTGTCCAACTCCTTCAAAGCAACAGCGCTAAGGGTATGAGTGTCGCCTCGCTAAATTATTGAGCAGTAACATTCAATTCCTACAAAATTCCTTTCTCGATCTTTTTTAAATGTCAATTTCTTTTATAGTATACAGCTTAAGCGCTGACATCTGGAGTGAATTACTGCGCGAATGTAGTGGCGTGCTAGCAATTTCCTTTCAAACAGGACTCTCAGCTTAGTGAAATGACTCGACCTCACCATACGTTTTTTCATCGCAAAGAGCGTTTTTTGTTCGACTGAGAACAAAAAATAAGCAGATCGAATGAAGGATTCAATAACATCTTCAAAACTTTGAATAAGAAAAGATATTGACTATCTGTACCGATATTTTGTAAAAATTTTCAATGACATTATTGCGCGTAAATTTCTCAGAATTTCCTAATAGGCAAAATATTTTTTAACAAAATTGGTCAAAATCTCCAATTTATTTTATAATCCATTTTACTTTAAAAAAGTGGACAGTGATGCCTAGAAGTACAACACCGTGAAATTATTTTAGAACAGACGCATGAGAAATAAAGCTGTAATTTCCTCATTGTATCCGATTAATCTGACGTAAGTCTATTTCTCATGCTTATTCCTTGCGTAGAAGTGTCATTAGATAGTATTCTCCTCATCAGCTCATAGTTACTATGAAGGCTTACAAAAGCTCATAAAAATCCGACAAATATCGTACCTAGTCAAATTATCTTATTCAGAGCTCAACAAAGCTATTTAGAAATAGAAGGGTAAGAAATATGCACGTGTAAAATTTTCAGGTAGACTATTACGTTTACAAGCCACAAAAGGAACAGCTTAACATTCCCGGTGGTTGTTATTAACAGAGGCAGCTGTATTTCCAGAGTGAATACAGGACGGAATTTGTGAGTTTACCTTTTGAGAAACACATCAGAAATGATAAAGAGTTCAAACATCACTTAAACAGTGTCAATTAAAACATCAAACCAAAACTTTTACATTCACAATTATCTGATAGAGAGAAGACATCTCGAATTGTTGCTAAATCTTGCATCGTCACATCTGCATCAGTCATTTAATAGCTCATTAACCAGCATGAGTTGAATAAAGCTCAACTGTGCCTCTATAAAACTCTATCTTCATTCATTAGACTCATACTCCGAAAGTGCTCTCTGATTACAGGACTCCATCAAGTTAGCGCTGCTTTCTCGTGAGATGCACTAGGGTGTGACATTATTCTAATTTTGTGCATGTATATAAAGCGTATCACGGGTCTAACTTTAGACTCTGAAAGGAGTGTAGAGAAAAGATCACCGGTGCGTAGTATGTACTAGCTTGTATGCTGTGATATGTGAGTATACGACTTTGCGGTTTCGAAATTATAAGGATTGATAACCACAACCCAAAGTCTCAAAGTTCATAACTAAAACTAACACCTATACTTTAGAGGACCTCATAAATGGCTCACAGTGTTTTAATTGAGCATCTTTTTTGCAAACAAGCCTGCTTATACTTGCTCTGAGATGGAGTTGTCGGTGGGAACAAATTCGTTTGCTACTCATGCGCAAATGACGCGTGGGAAAAAATATAGCATAGCGGCGATCAAGATTAATGGAGTTTCCTGTGGATGGTCCGAGCACGACTACCCCCCCCCCCCCTCTCCTCCAGGCTTTCTCACCAGCCTGAACTTCGCAAGCCACTTTCTTGAAGTCCTTCCTGCAACCCCATCATGCATTGCCTTAAATTCCGTTATCTTCTGCTCTGCCTCACCACTATTTTTCTTGCGCTTTGTTCGTTCGTGATTAACAAGTCGGTCCTCTATCAAGACAACTCTATCTTGAACGATACCAAAATTATGCAGTTTCAATCCTCTCCGGTTAATACCTTTGGTTTTTATTGCTTCAGCTCCGAAGCCTGTGGGATGACCTAATATTATCAATTCATATGGAAACATAGCTCTTTAGCTGGCACGAGGTTGGTGGACGTCGTTGGTGTTGTCTTTGTTGATTGTTGTTAATAGATCGCTGTGCAGATAGCAACCTCGTGCCAGCTAAAGACTAAGTTTTCATATTGATAACTAATTGATAGAAAGGTTAAAGGCCCGGGTCAATAGAAAGGCAATCTTTCAACCAAATACTGTTTTGAGAGAGGTCTTGAATGACAGTAGAATATAGAGGTCAAGTTTATCAGCCATGAGCAAGTGACAATTGATCGTTATAATCTCGGATGATATTTTCACTGAACATGCAGTGATATGTTATCTCTGCAGTGTCAAGTGAGTTTACACATCTCACAAGCAGTGTAACATCTTCGTCGCCTAATCCTGTATATATGCGGAGTATATTCTCTCACAAGGGATTAGCCCCAACGGAAGGCACCGTGCTAGTGATAGACTGACATGTCGAAACATGTCTGTTACTTTTTTACAAGTGTCATAACAGATCTCATGAAAGGTTCAAAAACATGTTATTAGATTATTAGAGGATAACCGCACAGAGCATAGGACTTCCGATGATGACACATATAGATCCAAACTCATTTATGGTGCTTATTTCTATGCGCAAAAGTTTTTACCTGGAGTTCGTGTGATTAATCGTTTGCTTATGGTATGTAGATGCGATACGATAACATACGTCGCTAGTGAAAGGCGTTTTATTATCGATTATTCACCTTAATGTTTATAAATGCCTTTGCAGTTTTCTCTTAAACGGCACAGAAAGGGGACGGTCCTTTATGATGGACAAGAACTTTTCTGGAGAAAGTTGATAAATTAATCGAAATCTCAAATCTCTGGTCAATGCTCTACATGCCTCTTTTTGAAGAAGCCTTTTCACAGCGCTGTGGCAAAGAGGAAAGTTTTATGAGGAAAGTTTTATGGTTCATACACGCATACTTCTCGCAGAACATAGCTGTTGGTTGATTTGTGAATAAGTGCAATTTTTGTTATTGATCTAATCTTTCTCACTCGTAGAGAAAACTTCGAAGAAAACATAGGACTCGATATTAGGTAATTTTTTTCTACACGTTTATTCGCATTTTGGGCTTCCAGCTAAGTATTAGTGAAAGCGAACAGCGGGTGTGGAACATAATTTTATTTCGAATGGTATAGCGCTATAAAGAGGATATTAAAAAAGTGAGCATGTGATGCATAGCCAGAGATTTATGCTTTTAGATGATTACTAGCACTCTCATGAGAAATTTTTATCCGCCAAGAGGGATCGTTTCTTTGTTAGGTGACGTCTAACGGAAAAGAACTAGTACCATTTGCTTCAGACGAGATTTGTCAATAAGGTTTCCTGCAAGCAATTAAGTGGTAAAATATTCCGCAACCACCATTTCTTCGTTTTGTAGGGGCTTTGCATCTACATTGAATAAGCTATCGATCAATTACAAGGAATGTGTGGGGAAAACTTTTGATCGCCGATATTAGACCAATAAGATAAATTTTGACGCAAATAGATGCCAGCTTCCTCCTTGCTGCGAAATTTCCTAGTACGCTTCTGTTATCTATGTGCGATTTCAATCATATATAATTATCGCGTTTCCCGTTTTGTTTTCTCAAGTTTCAGTAGGACTCGATGACTTAACTCTCGACAATTCCAAGGCATATATTATTCCTGGAAATGGCTCCTTAGTGCACTGTTCCAGTGAGGATAAGACCACATTTCACACTCAACGCATCTCCGCTATTTTGTTTGTATTTCATTCTGAAACTTCTCTCTCCACTTTGCAGAAATTCTCAGATTTCATGCAACGTAGCTGCAAAAGAAACTTTATACTATCGTTCTGCAGGTTCACGTTTCTTATTTTCATTTTATATAGCCAAACAACACTGCTACTAAGCCTAAGCTTGAGCCTAAGTTTGAGCAGCCTAAGCCTATGCATGAAAAGCACATTAATGTGTGGAGGGTGTCTTGGAGTATCGCAGTCATATGTTCCACTCAAAAATTTTCGAAGCGAAGAACTCCTGATTCAATAACAAAACGGCATGCCACATATGAAGCTCGCTGCGCGGTAAATCAACTGCGCGGTTTGACACACAGCTACTCGGTCACCCTAGACGGCCAGAAGTGCATGGTGAGTGCGAAGGCATTCTTCTTTCTGCTGTTACAGGGCACTGGAAATCTTCCTCAAAAACCAAGTACAACATTGAAGTTTTTGAGATTTGACTATCAAAACATCACTGAAAGTCTAGGAAAATGCCTTGTTCAGCGAAAAACGCTACGAGATTGAAACATAATATTCTTTACTGCTGAAGTAGACTAGAAGGCCTTTTCAGAGTATCTCCACCCACACTGTCGCAAAAAAGGCTGACCACTGACCTTCCGTTCTGTGCTTAACTCTCCAATGATCTAAATTCTTTCTATTTTGACAGTCACTTGCAGTGGCATGATGTTGTAGTATACCCAATATGTGGTGTGCTGTGCAAAAACGTTTGCGTCAGCCGGGATTCGAACCCAGATCTCACTCGTTCCGGGAGCGTATGCTAACCGTTGCACTACCGACGTTCGCTTTGCACTGCACTCTTGTTCACGCTATAATGATCATGCCTCGAAGACACTTTTGCTAAGGTTACCGTGCTACAGAAGAGGCCTGAAGGCTGAAACGTATGTTTGGCACGAGAAGTGGAATTGCAGACCTCATAAAAGGCTCAAAAAAAGCTGCCGAGGTGTTTAACACGTTGACTACGATCTGAGCTGTTACTAGCTTAGACCGCACGCCGCGTGTGCTGCGGTCTATAGGGCGGGAGTTTTTATTATTACGCTTTAGAACAGAAATATGGGAACTTGGTAATCTAAGGTGCTGTGGAGATATTGTCGTGATCAAGCGATGCAATATAGCAGAAGAGACGTCCATAAAAAGTTCTGTAGCAGGAATGAGAAAATTATTTATGGTTCAAAGGGAAAAGCATATTGTTGTGAAAGGGAAGATATCTCCAGCTGTTATATAACTTCGTTTTTCTTCTTCATCTGTTTTTAGAGTTATTCCACAGCTTTATAGATGTTTGTTCTTCCTCCAAGTTTGCTCTATGGTATGTCTCTTATTTTGCTCTCTGCTAACGATGAAAACCAACGTACTGCAAACAGAATTCGTTTTGGTGAATATCTTTATACTTATAGGGACTTTTTTATAGGGATTCGAGGTTTTAGCAGAATGCATTGCCATTGTTTCTGCCACAAGTAGCTTTATCAATGTCGCGACGAAATGACCTTTAGTGACGATAAAAATCCACATTATATAAGAAAACTACCATAACGTCAATGTGGCAGCGGCACTCGCCGCGCAGCCGCGCAGTATTTTAACGTCGTTGTCAACGTGTTTAATTTTAAAAGAGATCTCAAAAAACCGTAGAGTATGAAGATACATGAAAATCGTTGGTCATGCCGCCAATTAATATATATTGGTGATTACATTTCCAATATGTTAGCGAAAAGATTAAGTTCACTGTGATACTAACTGGTGCTGGAACTCAGTCCTTATGCTTTGCATCGCAGTTTGTGCTCCAACTTAAAAAACCCATCACTTTCTAGCAGAGGATTTTGGGATTTGAAGCAGAGATTGGGAAACGACAAAGACTGGCGGGTAACCTTCCAACTGTCAATTCCACATTGCTGCAAGAGTAAAAGTAAATCTGTCCTTCTTCGTTTAACTTGTTAGAGTTAACAGCCAAGTTTTGTATTCCCAAGCTTTTCCGACTATTCTTCATGAGAATTTTTTCACAACTTCTGCCTTCATCGACGTAAATCCTGCTAAGGTTTTTCGCAGCTGACGTTCATTATTTGGTGAAGAAGGGCGATATGTTCAGATCAATTGCGGAGTTCTCTGACAAGCAACTCACTGTGCTCAGTCAAATATTACTCGCCTACCACGCAGGTGCAAAGGAAGATTCTGCCCAGAATATTCTTGTCATATATAGCTTGTCTTTATCTCCTTAGTCAATAGCAAGAACCCAACATTTCTTGACCATGACGAATTTGCATAAAGTTGTGCTCAGTACACTGAAGTGAGTATTCAAGCACATGATGAACTGTATAGTATTCATCTTTAATGAATCTCTAAAGATGATGCCCGAATTTAAAATTAATTATTTTGGTGTCGACTCTTTGTGAGCGTTATCCCGATTTATGTAGTCTTCGCTGAAGTCTCATTTGTCTTTGTGTTTCTAATAAGTGTTGTACATTTGCTCCATTAAGACATAGACTATATCCAAACTTTGAGTAGTAGTAATCTATCCTTATTATTTTAACAGCAGAAGACTAGCAGCTTGGAAAACGAGGTTTCAGTCTCGCCTAAGGTCAATTTTTTGCTCGCCACTCAATTCTCTTAGGTGTATTTAAACCATCATAACACTGCAAAAAAGGCAATAAACAAGGAAAAGAAATCTTTAGAAGATCTGTGGAAGATTATGAAAAAATCGCAAGCCTCCACGGAATTATGGCGACAATCCCCAGATGACGACTCTATTTCGGAGTATGTACGCGCACGTCGAAGTAGTTCCAATCAAGATGGCGCTGCTTCGGGCTCACGTGCCGCACTCAGATCATGCAAAGGGTGCCTATCGATGAGAAATTTCACCTTATTGTAGATGAGACTGTAAAGTTGCGCGATTACCACAATTATCAAAGCGGCGCGTAGTTTATATAAAGTTTTTCGCCGTTCCAGCTATCTTTTTGGATTTCTCATTAGCTCTTGATGCTGCAAAATCCTCTTGTACTCCCATGTTTTAGTGTTCATAAAACTCTTATGAATCGTTCTTGCCATTCATCGCGCCCGGGAACCACGGATTAGCTGAATCGGCATCCATTGAGTCATTAAGCTTGATTCAGAAATAGAACTTTAGACCTCTTCACTCGACCGCTTTTAATAGACATCGCTCAAAAACTATATTAGTCGATAATGATATGAAAATTGTTCTTGAGCGCCTATAAAAAACGATCGAAAGAAAAGGTATGATTTTTTCACTAGTCACAAGCTAGATTGCTGGTCATTACAGGAGATTCTGTCACTTGTCTTGCAATGAATTATTATTCGGTTTTGATTCCTTTGTAGATGAGAGTAGCCATAAGGAATCGGCTGAACCGAAGGCGATTGTGTTATTGACGGATCTTGGAGGGCGAAACAGGCACGTATTTTGCACTTATCCAGACTTACAAACGGCTTAAAACATGCTGTATCATTATTAGGCAAAAATTATGATGATAAAACTCGATAACCAAACATTAACACAACTTATATTTGCAAGGAATAGGTTTATTACAAACGTTTTCAGAGACACGTCTCGAAAAATCATAAGGTGGACTAAGTATGACAGTTTTGTGCGATTATCTCTCTTAAGAAGCCTTAATGCAGTCGTGCTAGAGTTTTCTGGATTCTTCACCAGATGCATATGTGACAATCACAATTTCGACAAAGTTTGAGATTTTGCACCCACGTTCATCATATCAAAGTTACGGTGGGTCTTGCCATTAGTAAATACATAAGTGACCTCTCAGGACCACATCCTTATCAAGGCTGAAAAATCCTATTTCAGGGAAAACTTCCAGTGTATTCAAAAAATCAACGCCGGAGATGGAAGTTCGGCAATGAAACTAACCAGTCATGAAGACGTTAAAGTTTTTGGTGGAATCATTGTGCAAACACTACCTGCAGTCGGTCGCACGTACACAATTCTGGCAGGAAAGCAAATGGAAAAGTTCAAGTAGTGAAGATGATGCATCCAAGTATCTTATGACAGCCTGCAACAGATGAGGGAAATATTGCAAAGGGCGTCCGCCATCTGAGCACACGTCTTCATAACAAGGCCGAAGAGGTTATCATATTGTACTTAGCACTACCGCATTCTAACGGATATCCATCAGGTTCTTTAAAAGAATCACGCTTCTCTCTGGTGCGTGCTTTGAATACGCAAGCCATTCGAAGAGAGATGCAGATTGTGTATTGTTTCCACAGACCCTTTATGTTAATTCTCCATTCTTCTACCTACAAACTAAACATGTGAATAACAGGTCATATTCAAAGATTTAACGACTTGATATGAAGTTCTGATTTGAGGGTCCATATCTGAGCATGATAATTTTTACTATTGCGTTAATGTTTCTTCAGTCACAAGTACTTTACGGGTTGGTGCTTTGGTAGCATGCGACACTAACGTAATTTTCCATATTCTCTCATAAAGAGCAGCATTGCTATTGGAGGAACCTAGGCAAAATCTGATTGTCTGGCGTCTAATGTCTCACATATGAAAGCCGATATCTTGAATTTTTAGGCAGAAATCTAGTAAGATTTATAGTAATGTAATCGATGTACCCCAAGAAAAGAAAACGAGCAGAACACTAATAATGTCAGTGCCTTGAGAGAAGCACGCTAGACAAAAGAGAGCTCGTATGCCGCATTGCCCAGCATGTTTCGTTTCCAGGAAACTTCAGCTCCATAATTCATTCCATAGATCAAAATTATGGAAGGCAGTGGCTGCTCAATCCAGACTCAAAAAGTAAAGAGAAATATCAAGATGTATTTTAAAGCTGTCAAACACCATTTCCGAATAAACAGTCTTCTATGATCAAAATTCCTTATATCTGCACACGTCATCAATTCAGAAACAAATCTATTTACCTCAGCTGCTTAGAGCTTCGAGATGTGATTAAGTCGCTGGATCCAGTCTCGCAACCGACTTCTCTTATAATTAGTTCCCCGTATGCAAAATTATCGAAAGCTTGATAAAAACCCATTAGTTAGTGAGGCAATCTGAGAGTACAATGATTGATGTACACCTTGTTTGTCCAACTCCTTCAAACGTAACAGCGCTAAGGGTATAAGTGTCCCCTCGCTAAATTATTGAGCAGTAACATTCAGTTCCTAAAAAAATCCTTTTTCTACCTTTTTTAATGTCAATTTCTTTCATAGTATTCAACTAAAGCGCTGACATCTGGAGTAAAGTAGAGGACAGCACGAATGTAGTGGCGTCGACTAGCAATTTCCTTTCACACAGGACTCTCAGCTTAGTGAAATGACTCGACCTCACCATACGCTTTTTCATCGCAAAGAGCGTTTTTTATTCGACTGAGGACAAAAAATAAGCACATCGAATGAAGAATTTAACAACATCTTCAAAACTTTATGTAAGAAAAGATATTGACTATATGTACCGATATTTTGTAAGAATTTTCAATGACATTATTGCGCATAAATTTCTCAGAATTTTCTTATAGGCAAAATATTTTTTAACAAAAATGGTCGAAATCTCCAATTTATTTTGTAATCCATTTCACTTAAAAAAAGTGGTCAGTGATGTCAAGAAGTACAACACCGTGAAATAATTTTAGAACAGACGCATGAGAAACAAAGCTGTAATTTCCTCATTGTATCCGATTAATCTGACGCAAGTCTGTTTTTCATGTTTATTCCTTGCGTGGGAGTGTCATTAGATCGTATTCTCCTCATCAGCTCATTGTTACTATGAAGGTTTACAAAAGTGCATGAAAATCCGACAAATATCGCACCTAATCAAATTATCTTATTCAGATCTCAAGCAAAGAAATGTGGAACTGAAGAGTAAGAAGTATCCACACAGAAAATTTTCAGGTAGACTATTACGTTTACAAGTCACAAAAGGAACAGCCTAACATTGCCGGTGGTTGTTATTTACAAAGGCAACTGTATTTTCAGCGTGAATACAGGACGGAATTTGTGAGTTTGCCCTTTGAGAAACACGTCAGAAATGATAAAGAGTTCAAACATCACTTAAACAGTGTTGATTAAAACATCAAACGAGAACGCCTACATTCACAATTATCTAATAGAGAGAAGAAATCTCGAATTGTTGCTAAATCTTGCATCGTCACATCTGCATCAGTTATTTAATAGCTCATTAATCAGCATGAGTTGAATAAAGCTCAACTGTGCCTCTATAAAACGCTATCTTCATTCATTAGACTCATACTCCAAAAGTGCTCTCTGATTACAGGACTCCATCAGGTTGGCGCTGCTTTCTCGTGAGATGCAGTAGGGTGTGACATTATTCTTATCTTGTGAATGTATATAAAGCTTATCACGGGTCCAACTTTAGACTCTGAAAGGAGCGTAGAGAAAAGACCACCGGTGCATAGTATGTACTAGCCTGTATGCTGTGATATGTGAGTGTACGACTGAACTTGCTGATGATTCGGTCTTGGCTGTCAGATGGCTGGTTAAGAACA
This sequence comes from Parelaphostrongylus tenuis, assembly GCA_019055375.1. NCBI lineage: Eukaryota > Metazoa > Nematoda > Chromadorea > Rhabditida > Metastrongylidae > Parelaphostrongylus > Parelaphostrongylus tenuis. The sequence goes on along the minus strand of JAHQIW010003944.1, from coordinate 47,108 downwards.
ACCAAGACAATAGTTTCTCGCTTGATTAGGCTAACAAAATATCACTTATATCTTCATTTCATAATCAGCATACAAACATCGGTGGCTTTCCATTGATATCAGCTTGGAGTGTGGTTTAAATCACCGATTTCAACTTCAATTTCTTCCTAGCATTGTTAACGACAGCTAGAATGAAATATAACGCAAGAGTAGAGAAATGTAGTTTCGAACAGGCTGGGTTTGAGGCAAAGTGAGAGCATTAGGCGCACTCAAAAATCTGATGGGTTCCCAGATAAGTGGTCGACACTGCGAAGCCGGCTTCGATTCCATGTTTTGGTCGCACCTCAACATTGTTATAATAATTCTAACACATTATGAAAACCTTTAATTTTTTTCTTCATAGTTCTGAGAGTGTTTGAACAATTAGATATTGGCCAACTTTCAAGCAGCCTGCAAGGTTTCCTTCTGCTGAGGATTTAAAGTGTTTGACTAAGTTGATTAAGTGCAGTTTCGACCATCTAGGCCATAATGTCGGCGGACCACTGAGGTGACAGCCGGTGTTGAATACAGCTTGTTATTGACACTACTGCTTCTTTATTTACGACTGTTCAAACAAACCTCGCTCAAAAAACAACATCAATCTGATAATCTGATTCCTCTATAAATAACGAATATAATTTCCTACATGAGATCTGCTCAACCGAAAAGTACTATGCTTCTGATGAGTCTGTAAGGCAAAACAAATGTCTGGTACTGCATGAGTACCATGCTACACCTGATAAAAGGATCAAAACATCTTATCAAATTATTATTTCTTTTTAGGATATAATATGCTTTCAGAGCATTCAACTCAATGCGGCCACCTCCAAAAAGCAGGCAAGGGGAGGAGGGGCGCTTTTTGTATCTTACTGATCACGTCATCATTTTGTATACGATTTACGAGTTGTTTCTGTTAGTACTCGAGAATGTCCCCTGCTTCATAAATGTTTTAGAATGTTGGATGAGACGATTTTTCTTGCGAACTTGAGATTAAGCGAGCCAAAGTGTACATAAGTGGCTCGTGGAAGTGGAGGAAAGGAGCCAAAGCTTGCTTGTCGAGAGTTTGCACCATCACCCACTGTGTTATCCCATTGTGAACAATTTTTGAAGCATAACATATATTCAGCTAACTATACGCTTATTTAAGGTTAAACGCAACGCGAACGTTTGATGAGTGGAGATAAACTGAAAAAGAGAAATAATTAGTTAACATGATTTACTAAAATTTATTCAAATATAAATTCCATCATCATTTGTGAAAGACTGTTCTCCCAACACTTCGAAACATAGTGAAACAAACACAGTGCAGTAACAAACAACACATTTGAGTACTATAATTATACATATAATTTTCATCGTTTACATCATCAATTGTGAAAGGCTGTTCTGTCAACAATTCGAAATATAGTGAAACAAAGTGCAGTAACAAACAACATATCTGAGCACTATAATTACTGGTAAACGTATTCAACCTAAAAGGGCTCAGACTAAATTCAACAAATGTACTGATCGCATATATACAATCAGATCTGCTTCAGAACTTGATATCAAAGATCTGAGGTCTTGTTAGGCATGGCAGTGTAATAATGAACTGTCATAATTTAGAATAATTTAGAATTATACAAAGGATAACTCTCGTATCCATGCCACAGATTGGTTGGCTCCCTCGCGCTTTTACGCCATATGAAAGTATTGGCGTGATCGCTAAGCTGACTCTAAGAAAAAAGAAAAAATTAGTTACTGAATCTCCGTAAGTGTTTAATCTTCATATTGGGGTGTACAAATATAACTTCACCGCTTTTCACGGCTCAAATATTCAAGGAATACGAAATTTTTTTACTAAAGTTTATTTGAATCCTGGGTAATTTTTAATGCCATTGAAGGCAAATTTGGTGAATAATGGTGGTAAAATTTGGTAACATTTTTGCTTTGCCAGTTTGTAATTTTGAATTTGATAATCTCAGTTGGCAATCTGGCCTTGCATTGTCGAAAGAGTGAGGCTGGTAAGGTGAAAACTCCTGAAACCTTCACCCCAGCTCTTTTATAACGCATTTCATCTGTTTTGCAACTAAATGTCGAACGTTACTACGCAGCGTAATCTCTTTGTCGTGCCTTACGAGCCATTTCCCTCGTTTTCCTTGCAGTTTTGGTTTAATTTGGTCAACTGTTGTTGAAAAGGTGTTGCATTAGCCCTGCGATTCACCAGATTTCAAAATCTCGCACTACTGGACGCCTTCCTGATCTCACCAAATGCGTACCTAAACTTCTTTCTGTGAGTATTCCGCTTTGCAGTCGATTTTTCTCGTTATCCGGTGCCACTCCATGATCTTTTGAGCTTTGGACTGCCAAAATGAATCCACTTTTCGTCTTCGCTTACTATTCGATGCAGAAAATTCTTTCTTTTCATCGGTGGCGGTATTTTTCAAATTGAACATGAAAAGTAAAGTTTACTGCAGATGGGGTTTTTTAGGTACAAACGTCGTCATCTTCAAATTTTTATAAGAAACACCATCTAATATTCATCTTTCGGAATGTTTAGGGTTGCGAGTTCATCTTGCAGCGCAGTAAGTCAGAATGTACAAACAAAGACGAGGATTTGTTCTGGTTACTGCTTGAACACTTTTGTCTTTTTCGGAGCCAACAATCCTAGTCAATCATCCTCAGTCATTCGCTCTTGTTGTGGATCTTCGTATTCATTGCCGTTTGAGTCGAATATGCTTTTTTGAAGCACACGCGAATAGTGAAGAAAAGAAAGGAAGAAAGAAAAAAAGAAAGAAAGAAAGAAAGAAAGAAAGAAATTTTGGGTTTCTGATTACAGGTAATGATGATCCATGCAGGGATTCAAGTGAACATGAACAGCTGAGTGCTTATCACTTAAAGAATTTGAAAAAACCAAATTTTTGGTAAATCAATGAAATGGATTGCATGAAAGGAAGAGTCATGGAATCTTCTAGTGGTCAATAGACCGACGGTAATGGCAATGTCAACGGCAGTGACCGATTTTAAAATGAAAGAACAAATCTCCAATTAAGCTTACATGGCAATCCTTTGTGTATGCAGCTTTGACTTTTGCTTGCTTTCAGCGCTAGTTGTATTGATTTCAGCTGCAACGAGATTTGGTTACCTAAGAACAATCGCAAACTAGTGATGTACATCTATTAAGAGATTTCTTTGTTTGATTACCTAACTTTATAAATCTTCTTGTATGACAACTGAATATGCTAGTGACTATAAAAACCAGAAGTCCCTCTATGATCATGATAATGAGAAATGGTAATTTGATTAAGTAGAAAATCCTGTCATAACTTCAAAACACTTCGAAATAGCTTTGATGGAACTTGTTATGCCTTTTCTTTCACTTGCATCATTCTTGTAAACATCATCAAAACCTTTTTAACCACAAAAGTCAGGAACGTCATGATGTGGAGAGATGTGCAAAACTTCTTGCATCAGGCGGGAGCGAACCCTTATCTCACTCCATTCGGTGGCGCGTTCCCTGACCCGTTGCACTACCAACGCCTGTTCCGCTATCACTCTCTCCACACTAAAACGCATCTATCTATATTTATCTATTTTTATGGAAGTAGTGAGGCAATGCAGGCGTTAGTAGTGCAAAGGGTTAGAGCACGCGCTCCCGAATAGAGTGAGATACGGGTTCGCGTCCCGCTTGCCGCAAAAAGTTTTGCACATCACTCTACATCACTGGGCATACCTGAAACATCATACCACCGTTGGAAGCGGTCAAACTAGAAAAATCCGATTCAAGTTATTAACTTTATCAACAGTTGCATAACAAGGTGGATGCCAGTTCATTTTGTATCCTTTAGAGAGACGCACATTACTCCCGTTTCAAACCCATACGAGTTCAAATCCGCGAACATTGTTGAGTTACTAAGCTCAATGCAACTTTAATCATTCATTTCTTCAACAGCAAGAATTCGAAATTTTATCCGAATCGATATTTCGCTGAAAAAATGGCAGGAAGTGCTTGAAGTTGAAGGGAGTACTTTGACTGTTAGTTCTGTCATTGCTTGAGTGTAAGAGGTGTATAAATGAATGTTTTGCAAGCACTTTCATAAAACTTCTTCCTCAACCTATTAATCAGCGGGATTGCATGTGATAAAGATGAAAAGTATGGCGCCTGTAGTTGAGGGTAAACGTTTCCTACATCAAACTCCACATAGGTCGTCGACTCGATCAATGTGCTCACAGTACCTTTCATAATCCTTCGCTCGAAAAAACAGGAATGAACTTTTTTTGGAAGGAAAATACTACCCTGACACATTTCTGACTACCGAAAATCACTGCATAGGCCAAATAGGAATTCTCCTATGTCTATCATGCTACCAATAAAGTCAGATTTATGAGATAATCAACCTCTATAAGGAATTATCCATGTATTCTTTGTTTTGAAGATGCTAAAAGGCTTACTTCTGTAGCTGGAGAGCTCTTTTGCATCACTCCAATGCTTCGGCTCACCGTATCCGCTCGTTTGACACGGCGCTTTCGTTTCCTCTGAGAACTAAAAGGCGAAGTATAATTCGCAAGATCAATGTACAAAGTTAAACGCCAGAAAGTAAGGATTATCTTCGGATTAATTACTTATTTGAAAATTATAACACAGACGCATTCGTCATGTTAATGAAAAAATAGACATCGAAACCATCTAAAAGACTCAAAGGAGTGCGATAAAATTTACTATAGCTCGACATATTAAGCGGCATGGCATTGCATAATCCTCAACCGAATTTCATAACGAATCTGTCCGCTTGAGATGTTCCTCTGAGGCCCACCAAATTATTGCATTATAGTAGTATATATTACTCATAAAACTTACCATTTTTGCCATGTAAATGAAGTTTCCTTGTACATCTATCTAACAAAGGTTTTATAGACGTCGCTGCCACTGTTTAAAATAAACGCATTGGTGAGCATAGATGTAATCTGGGATCACAAAAAAGCCGCTATTGCTACCTTAGTTAAAATACTTCGAAATTACTTCGAAATTATATTGATTTCTGTTTTCTCTCTTCGAATGTGGCTGAAGCTTACACACTGCTACAAACAGAGTTTGCTTTGATTTCCTCCACCGATTTTGAACAGCGCAGACTCAGATAAACACTCCCAGTGGAATCAAAAACTTCCAGATTGGCTTGAAGATGATTGAAGCATGTGCAATGACAATGTCTCAACAACATGGTCAGCGTTAGCACTGCGATGCGCATATGAAAGAGTAATGGAGATCATATGTGAACAACTTTTTTTGGTATATTTCTTCTCTCGAAAGCACTCACAGTTAGCGAAAGGATCATTTATTTTTTGCTTGTGGATGAATGAAAAAAATTATTGCAAGGAATACCGCCAACCTCTATTCCCAATTACCCAATTTTCCCAATTACCATATCTCCACGATTCTCCTGGAACCAAAGTGGTACAATTTTACTAGTAAAGGCAGAACATATAAATTTACATTGCTCATTACTATGGCACTACTTCACATGGCTCCCAATGACGTGTTGCATTGGCATCATAACGACCAATTCCAGTGATTGGAAGACAGAATTGATCTTCATAATTGGAAAGAAGTGCGCAAAGGAAAAGATTTTGTGTAGCGTAATTCTGCCTAAACACGACAATCCTTTTCCAACTCAGAAAAGTTTTCGAATGAATAAAGACGAAATTCAATGATGTAGAGTGCTGTGCAAAAACGTTTGCGTCACCCGCAGATCTTACTCTTTCCGGGAGCATGTGTTAAACCGTTGCAATAGTTTAGCACATGCACCAGGAAAGAGTAAGGTATGGGTTCAAATCCCGGCTGACGCAGACGTTTTGCACACAACTCTACCTCATTGGGTTTATTGAAAACATCAAAACACCGCAATAGGCGGTCAAACAAAAATGATTTCCAAAGAGGAAGTTATTCTGTCATACGATGAACTCGCTTCAACGAGTTCACTTTATCAGAAATAAATCACATGAAGGTGGTAGCACTCAGGACAAAATTTTTTTTTAGGTAAATACTGTTAAATTCTCTTAAGATCACCTATCTTCTCAAACTTGGTTACATTTCCTGTTGTTAACGATGGTGTCCGTATACTATACGAAAGTCTTCCTGTGTCACCAGTCGCACACTTACGGAAGTCTATGGATTCCTTCTACTTTCCTGATTACCTTAAACATTCACTTTGTGTTTCTCAAAAACAATTGTCTTTTCGTCAAAAGCATAGTTCAGACATTTGGCTTCGCCTGTTGGTATAGATGTGCTCAAAAAAAATAATAGTCTGATAAGTTGACAATATGTTTTGAGCCTTTTCTAAGGTCTGGTATGCACATATCCTTTTGCAGACGATAAGGGTTATTATAACTCTCAGCTGGGCGAGCCGTTTGGACGGTTACGAAGATTGGTCGGTGCTATAATAGGAAATCGGGATGTTTGAATTCTGAAAGAAAAATTATCATCAAAAAATAATTAAATCTCACTGATGAAGCTTTTGTGTGAATAATCACGATTAACGCTAATGTATCCAAAAACTTGCCTTTTTTAGAGGAAAAAAACCATATCTTTGCGTAAAGGAATGTATTTCCAGCTGTTATTGAACGTCTCTTTCATCTTTGATGCTTTTCTAGTTAATCGATAGTTTGAAAAATGCTGATATTGACAGCAAGCTTGTTGCATGAAAAGATTTTCATACTACGTTATACTAATAAGTAAAAGATAACGTTTTGCAGTCGTAGTTCAATATTTCCAATTCATAGCGGATTTTTGGGATTACGTGGTTAGATATCGATTCTTATAAACTTTTCGCGAAAAAGATTGAATTTTCATTGAAAGACTTTGTAAACGTATTTCTAAGGAAATAACAGCCAACTGTTTTGAAATTCCTCAGTTTTGCAAAAAAATTTCTGTCGCCTTCAATTGCATTCGAAAGATTGCGCTAGTGGACCCTTGGCTTTATTTCTCGGGGAATGATCCATACCACTAGATTATTAGGATTTATTCGCTAACTAAAAAAATGGACATTTTAGAACCTTTAGCTGGTTTTTAAAAAGGACATCTTCTGTTTGTGCTATTAGCGAAAAAAATGGTAATATTTTACGCTTTCCGCAATCAATTCGTCCTTTCAACTTACAGCGGATTTCACGAAACGTCTGTAGTAGAAATTTATACCAAGAAATCCTCATTATTACGATGATTTGATGAATTATTATTATGGAGAGTTTTAGGAACGCAGTTTTTGTGAAAAGAACGCTCCTCTATTTTAGAAATCTACACTTTCCCTTAAAAAAACTGCATTCTTGAAAAAGTGCCTTTCCAACTTCCTTTGGAAATCTATTCTTCTTAGCCATATTTGCATAATGCTGGCATTGCTAACAGTTTGTCAGTACATTCATTAACAAACGTTAGCCAGTAATAATCACATAAAACAAAAACAATTCTAATTTGCACTAATCTTTAGCAATACACAGGCATCTCTCGGTTCTCCGTTATCTCCACCTTTTTGAGCAACTTGGTGAAAATGCATTTTTTGCTTTGATCTGATGTGTAAACAACCATTCGATAACAGAAATTGATTGAATTCGAAAAGTGCATTTTGTTTTCCGAGCGGCTTCCTTTTTGCGCTGTAAAAGTCGAAATAAAATTTGTTTCACACTTGAGTATTTTTCTCTGGATGAAATGTTTTCTATGAACATTCAATAGGCATTCTATAGTGCAAATCCCAACGATTCCAAAGATATAGTTGATTCTTGAAGAGCACTTCTTAAAGTGCTGTAACAGTCAAAAGAATATTGAGTTCAGCAACTTCAAAGGTGTAATTTCGCGACATCGGCTCCAAGTCAAAGCTCTACTTGCAACATATCGATTAACTCCGAATTGTAATCTTTTTTTGACATCGAGAGCAAAACAAGGAGTTGTTCACAAAAATATAGTCATTATGGGAATCTCTCAGATTCGAGCTATTGAAAAATTATTGAAATTCTGGCAAAAAGGTTTGTTCAGAGGAAGTACTTGTGTGTGAAAGATATTTTAGTTTCATTCTTAGAGCGCATTGAAAAAGCTATTGTGAAATCTAAGTATACATTCAAAATTATCAAACTTTCAGCTATCAAAGGCTTATTAGCACTCCTAAAAAGGCAGAAAACGCGTTTTTCCAAGAGGTCAAAACAGGATGCGGGCATCGATAGAAACCCAAATTTCCAAAACCTAATTTTCTGTTGACTCATAATTGTTATCTGAGCGAAGCTGTCAGTGGTCTGTAAAATGGGTTTTTGCACAGCCCGATGCACGTGTTTCCTCTCGTCAGTCTCGCTAGCACGGGTATAAAAAGAGTATATATACATATATGTATATATATACATACATATATAGAGAACGGTATAATTTACTTCAAAATACCAGCCAAGGGAGACTGAGTGTACAAATCTGCTCTCCTGGTGATTTTCACCTGACAGCAATGTAGTGTAAATCGTTCTCCGTCACCTACTCTTAGTGTGGGGACTGCAGCATCTACAGAGGATTGGCTAAAAGACGAAGGTATCTGCCCGACTGGCGAGACTGTCAAGGTCGAAACACGTGTATCGGGCCGTACAAGAGCCAATTTAACAGATTTCTTTTGAATGTTACAGCATTCTAAGAACTTCCTTCCAAAAGCCGAGCACACCGTCGAAATTGCTGATATTTGCCCGGTCTAAGAAATAGTAACTGCATATGAAAAAACTTTATGCGGCAAGAAATGCTTGAATGTGGAACAAAATGTTATTTTGCCTGTTAAACCACAAAAAACAAGCCATTCAAGAAATGGAAGATGTCTTTTAAATTCATTTGATATCAGCTATTGAATGATTGTCAGAAAGTTTTACAGATGCAAATAATACGCCTTTACCAAAGGCCCTAAGCAGGGCAGAGATAACGAAAAAGAGCCGTATTCTTACATCTTTTTTTTCCATACCATGGTCAAGAATAAAGAATTGGAACAAATTTATGCATTGGTCCGAGAAATAAGAATCTGAAGCGCATTAATAGTTAATAAAAAACATTGAGAATTATCGATGAAGTGGGATTGCAGCAATTTTGCAAAAGCGGCACAATTTTTGATGAACTATTGATTATTTTCCAATTTCCAGTAGGTACGGAAAATTTTATGCTCTTTATACAATAAAGTATACGAAAACTTAAAGAAATCAAAAATAAGTTTGATTGAATTTTGGGAAGTATGAATAAAATAACACAGAGTTGTCTGATAAAGATTCTAAATTTAGTCTCTCCAAAAACACTTGGATTTGTTTTTGAAAGCATGCATTGTAAATGGAGCAGCTACGTTATTTCTGGTCAAAATAACCTTATTGGAGTCTGTTCTATCACATTCAGCCATCTACTGACATAGAAACCCTATTTGTTGACGAAAAAAGAATACATTCAATTAGAAAACTGCCACATTGGCATTACACCGCGCAATGGTACCTTCGCATCATAGCCGTCCGAACCGCCCACCACCCAAAAATTTCGCCGTCCTCAAAAGGATACACAGTACTAGATGGCTTTTCGCCTTGTCGGGCTCATGTATACGATGCCTTTCGGTTCACCCGATCCCTTGCAAAGGTATATACTCTTATGCAGGAATGGACGTCAATCTATTTGAATCACCGCTTGTCGAGCAACAAGATCTCCCGTCATTGCAGTGACCAAAATCCAGCGCTTGTGGCTAGTAAAATGAATCATATCTTTACTCTTGACTTTTTATAAATATCTCGCTTGAAATTAATAATAAGCTGATAAGCTGATAACATGCTTTGAGCATTGCTCTGAGATGTGATAAGACACTTATTCAGTACTAGACAGCTACTCTGCCTTTCCAGGCTCTTCAGTAGTAAAGTGCTATTCAAATCAGCCGATTCACAACAGCCACAAACACTCGGTTGTGGTCAATGCAATGTCGGGGAATTTTGTCATTCGACATACGGTGATTCAAATCAATCGGCATCGATTCCTTATAAGTAGGGAATATATCCCTCTACAAGCAATTGGCTGAACCGAGAGGCACCGCTCAACTGATGAATTAATAAGGGTAAAACACCTCTCTAGTACTGTGTTAGTGATACACCAAACCCCATAAAAGGCTTGAAACATGCTATCGGATTAACGTAGTCCGAATTTTACTAATTTACAATACGAGTGAAGACCTATATTCATTTCTCGGCTTATTTGATCTGGCAAACAGAATTTTTTATTCTCTTCAGGCTTTTTCACACGGTGATAAAAAGCTCTGCGTGTTCAGTGAAAGTACGGTCACATTCCTTGGAAAGAAGTAGAATTTTTTAACCAATCGCTGTAAGCGGTAGTGTGATTTTTTAGATATACTGAGTGATGTAGATTGATCTGCAAAACGGTACTTACATGTTAGAAGGCGATAAAATTATAAACCGATGTCATTCGTTGGACAGTGGAGTTTTGATAGGAATGTTAGTAATCATTCGAAAGCTTGATCCTCTGGCTGGCTAGAGTTCTATATAATCGGTTTTTCGAAGCACCCTTTTATGGTACTGTTAAATTCAGAATAAAATTGTGTTTCACACGACCACATCTTCTTTCTTATCGCGATTATATTTCGCTGAACAAACTCGTTCCATAGAGTGCTAGAACTCACTCGATAGCACAAGTTTAGAAGTACTCAAAATCTTGTTTGCTTTTCGAAAAAGTTGTCCAGGTAGTGCTGTATTAGAAGGGAAAGATTCGCGCTCTAAACCTTGCCGGACAGAGCTCTTCCTTTAGACTATTAGTAATTAATAGATGCCCGTCATTTCCAGTAATTCCAACGTTGTGCTTATTTTCGGGAGATGCCGTTTAGCAGGAGAGATCGACCGAGTTTCACAATTTTGGCGACCTCATTTGCCGGCTCATTCACGGGGCAGGAAGGGGGGCGAGAGGGGAATGCAGGGTAGGGGTTGGCGGGGTGATCGATTGTAGTTAAAGTATTAATTAAATTGGTGATTTTTTTCATCGCATCGATCTATACTTTGTATAAAAACGATGGTTCTGATACTACGGGAAATTCTCTACATGGTGATATGCTTTTCGGGTTTCAATAAAATTATACGCTTGACAAAAATGAAGGGAAACGATGAGTGCGGAACGTGGTTTTCAAGATCTTACACCGTTATAAAATGCTGTTTTAGAAAATCGACAACAGTTGTAGCCAGAGATTTAAGCTATCGAATTAATACTCCTATGGAAGTTTCTGGCCAGCGAATGAGAACGGTTTATAAATTTTTCGTCAATTAACATATAAGTTCCTACAAAACTTTTGCATCAGACGCTACTCAAACCCGTATCTCACTCTATCCGGAAGCCCGGGGTCTAATCCGTTGTACTACTGACACTCGTTTTGCCATCACTCTTTCTACGCTACGACGCATCAATATGTCAGCAAGTAACCGTTAGCGGCCTGACCCAGGTACTCGGTATCGATACTGAACCCAGTCTCTCCGGCAGAAAATAGGTGTAGGATGCTCAAGTAGGAATCCTACAATTAATCTCTTTGAGCACTGGTATGATGTTATAGTGATACCCGCTTGGTTGCTGATAGACAGATGTGTTGTAGCGTAGAAAGAGTGATGGCAAAACCGGCATCAGTAGTGCAACGGGTTAGAGCACGGGCTCTCGGATAGAGAGAGATGCTGATTTGAGTTTCGCCTGACGAAAAAGTTTTCAACATTACTCTACATCATTGCGTAAAAAGAAATATATGGTGCAGAGAATACTATCTTTGTTAGTATTGTTATACAATCGTCTGATACTATTGCCTTGTGTTTGAGAATCATAGAGATCGCAGACATTCTGTGACTTTGCCAAATACAAAGAACATACAACGTTAGTAAATCTGTGAAAAATAAATAAAAAATATAGAACACGTCACAAACCTTTGCCGATGATCCCCAGGTGACGGCTCCGTTCGGAATATGCACGCACACGTGGAACTGGTTCTGATCAATATGGCGCGTTGTGGCGTGGGTGAGTCGCCGTCAGCTGGTACAATGGTGTCTATCGATTAGATATCTCAACTTTTTGACGGTGGCCGGTGGCGTCACGCGGGCATCGAAATCCTGCAAAAGGCGCGCGATTTCCAAAATTTGAATGGGATTTTCTTCTGTTTCGATGAACTTTTTGGATTTCTCATGGTACTTTGGTGCCAAATGTCTTTCTTTTTATAATCCATTGCGTATATGCTTGTAGAACTAATAAGGATATAACGTGTTTTGGGCCATTATAGTCGAAGTGCTATACAGGCGTCTCTTCGTTCTACCGAGACTCATCAGGAGCACCGTCCTTGGTTCAGCCGATGCTTTGAGGATTTACTCTTCTAAAAAGGAATCGACGCCGAGCAATACGTCACCTCAAGTCAGGTGACAAATTACCTGACATTATCGTGACCGGCAGTCGAGCTTATGGCTTTTAAAATGAAGCAAACCTCTATATTTGGCAGCTTTTTTATAGACCTTGCTCAAGAATAATTCATATATAAAAATAACATGCCATTATATATAACAAAAAATATAACATGTTTTGAGTCATTAAGGTCTAAGTACCATACGAGTGCCTTATCCTTTCTAGAACTCTGATCGTTCGTTCTCATCATATCTGGCTCCTTGACATCACGGATCAGTCGCAACACTATTCTTTGAGTTATCGAGCCTGTTTCAGATATAAAGTGTTAGTCATGAAACTCAATGTCGAACAATAATAACGACCGTATTTATAACGAATAGGTTGATCACGGATGTACTCGAGGGCTCGTCTTGGCGAAGCATAACGTCGACTAAGTTTGGTAATCTACTGTAATTATATTTTCTTAGAAACCTCGAGATAGTATTACTACAGCTTTTCAAGTCGTCACCTAATACACAACTGACATTCACGGTAGCAAAACATTTTGAGATGATGCATCCACGTCCATCGTATCAGAGTTGTGCCATGGCAGTAGTTCACACGAGGATAGGCTCTCGAATTGAAATTTAAAAAAAACTCAAATTGAGCAGAATCCATATGTAAGCCACAATCCATATATGTTTTGTCAGTAAAACTTGAACACTTTTTTGCAACGAAGAAAATGGAAGCGTTGAACTAGAGAAAGACAACTTCAAATATTCAAATAGCCTATGACAGTTGACAATAGATGAGGGCAGTATTTCAAATAACACATCTACCACTTGAATACTTGTGCTGAAAACAAACGTAGTTAGCGCAAAATGGTCGCCAACCGTCATATTTTCACTTCAAGCCTCATCAGTAGCACATGCATTTGTGTTCAATCGATTTTCTACGTGTAAGGAAATCGGGCTCTAGCATGCTACACCGCTCAGCAGGTGAAAAGATCACCTGAGATTGCAGTGACAACCGATTGCTCGATGGCTAGTAAAATAAACATAGTATTATTTTCCTCTTCTGCTGCTTTTCGAGACCTTACTGAAGACGTTCACCGGTTGGCAGTGTAGGGTGTTCAGCGCTGATTCCCTTATATGTAGGGGTCCGATTGAACTGAAAGGCAATTGCAACTGATGAGGCTTGACATAGAAGTCCAATCGTATGTCTAACACTCAAAGTGCCATATCAGACTTCATGAAAGGCTTAAAATATGTTATCAGATTATAAGTGGGTGCTAAACGATCTATGTATTTGAGCGAAATTTTTTTACAGATTTGTGTGGAAGGATTCAACGAGTTTACACGCGATTTGAGAAGTCAAATAATTCAATAAACAAGGCAGGGCCAGTTATGGCACATATTTTATTTGACTCCTCAATCTTAAGCACTCTTCGAATTAGCAATGCGTGAGCTCAATGGAAGCAAACGAAAGGAGCTGTTGACTAAGTTAGTTTTTTTCACCCAGAACATTTCCATCTGTTCAGTGTTTTCCTTTTGTGTTATGAGTAAGCTGATGTCGTCCTTGTTTTGTGCTTCTTGTCAGTGACGTATAAAACAACCCCTTTTTGTCGTGGAGTTACGTTCAGGCTGGATTTTTAATCCACATGACCAAAACTCATGCTAATCATTGTATTATTGCGCACCTGATTAATTAGTCTCACCCACTGCATAGCACCAAAGCTGTCAGCGAACTTGATCATGACCATCACGGGGCTATTCACTGATATCCTACAAAGTGAGGACTTTCTTCTTCTTAAGATTGATCTTTCACAACAACGAAACATGCTATAGAAACAGTTGGGCGCACCTTTTCAGCTTTCAGCGGAATCTTTTCAAAATAATAATGAGTTCTGAGCAATGATGGCGACTACTGCAGTAAGACACAATCAATTATTAATAAGTATTGAGTATAACGGCAATTCTGTATAGGTCGTCACCGTCGATCGAGTGACGGTTCAAAGGCACCACAATTCTCGCGTCATAGTAGGCTTGTTGTATAAGTGACCACTCAATAACCACACATTTTCTTTGAGCTTTTTCGTGAGTATTAGGCTTTTGGGTTGTCCCACTATCACCTTCGCTGTTTTTTTCCATGATGTTCGATGGACAGCTCATACATTGACTGACCACGACCGCGCTATGAGAGTGATCCTCTGTGAAAGTCTTTTTTATGAACGCCGATGAAGGACGTTTTCACATCGGTTGTCACTGGAGATGAGTTTTGAATCTACTACCAGAACAAAAAGAGTGACGTTTACTGGATACACTCACGGCAAGAACCCGCCATCCTAACGAAAATTGAGTTCCATGCTCGAAAGACTACGTCCATGATTATACTCATTTGCTGGGATTGACAGGTTATGGTGTCTTAAGAACTACTTGACAACAAGCCAACATTCTGTGCCGACATCTACAGAAAACAACTCGGGAAGTTCGCTGCAGCAGTACGGAATGGCATTCAAAACAGCTCAATGACTTCAGAATAGTACTCGATATTACATCACGAGTCAACTCTCCACATTTCGGAGAAACTGTGCTTCACCACGGCGTCACATCCACCTTAGAGTTTTGATATTGCTTTTTGAAAATCGGTATGACATAGAAAAACTACTTTTTGGCTCCTTAAAGCAGCCTCTGCAAGAGAAAAAAACAATACTTTTTGATTTTCTCTAAACACTCCTGTGCTTTTTCAGCACATATAATGTTGACGTTTGATCAATAAGCTCTCTTTTACTACGCACCTACAACGATGCTGGATTTTTATCAATTGTAATAGCTTATGCAACAATATTCTGTTATAAATGCATCAGTTTTGATATATTTTTATATTTACATTACTCAAATATTATAATAATAATTGTAAACTGAAAAACAATAAATATCTTGTGAAGAAAAGATGTTGCAATATGCGCGCGATGACAGGCCACCGATAATGAAACGTAAAAAACATTTTGGGACCATGTTTTCTTTTGCGGCGAAAGCTTTTCCTCTAAACTTTTAGCAATCATTCGGCAGATTGAATTTTGATGATTACGATCTCTTAGACGAATTTTGAAAGAAAAATCAGTGCATTATATCAGCGAATGCAAAGTGGCGTTTCAAATTTTGTTTTCTTTGTTCGCTCGGCTATGGTCTGCGAATAGTTTTGCATTCAAAGTTCAGCGTTTGATAGCATAATAATGACAATTGTAAAACTAATTTCCTGTAAAAAGAGTTTTTACAGGATGTTGTGGGAACAAAAAAATTACGTTTCTCCTTCAGAGTTTTCCTCTCACATAAAACATATGTATGTGCATCAGAATCACATGGACTTGTAGAGATAACCGTGTTGAATTAGATTGTCGAAATTAATTTGAACATTTTTTTCAACAGAATGAATGTTGCTGAATGAATAACGAAAACTATGCTCTTCCGAAGGCGCTGCACGCAGAGGTTTCATTCGCCGCTTTGAAAGGCCAGCTTTTGTCATTTATTTGGGAAATTTTTCCGGAGCGGAAAAATTTTCAAGTTAGATGTAATTGACATAGCAGCAGAAGGCACCAGATACTTAATGAAACTGTTTAAACTGTGTGGTCTAGGAGGTACATATACAAGTTCTTAAACGCAGGCACAGGCACAACTACCATGCGCGCCGGACAAATCTCATACAGTATTGTGGTGGATCGAATGGATGGCTTATTAGATGAAGATCGACATCTCTACACCTTCAAGGGTATGCTAGTCTTGAACTTGTCAAGGGTCTGCTGCAGAGAAAAACACACTTGATCGGAGCGTGCAGAAAAAATAGGAGAGGATTACCTAATGATTCATGCAACACCAACTGGAGAAGGGGCACCCAATGGCCGTACAGAATAATTAGGGTGTCATGGTGCTCAGACATAATGACAAGAGAGGATGTGATAATTTCCGCAGCACACGGTTCCGACATCGATCCAACTACGAGGAAATTCTAAGATCGTGCATATTTACAACATGCACAAGTTGCTTGTGGATTTCATCGACCAAACTGCTGCTTATCTTGATCATACGCCAAGAAGACATGCAAGAAGGCGTGTATTTCGTTGCGATATTGCTTCGCAATGTCTAATTCTACAGTTTAGGTACATCCGACTTTCTTCTACCTGATGACGCAAAGGTGTCTTAGAAAAGCATGGAAAATTTATAAAGACTGCGTAAAAAATATTCGTTGACCGATTTCAAGGTGGAAGTTTATCTCAGATACTTACGAGATCAAATCGCTCAAGAGTCGACACACAAGCGTATTCCCGAAGTCACTTCACTACGTTGTCGACGTTGTGTCGCATCTCAATAGAAAATTGGTATTACGTGTATGTTCTGCTCATGCTCGAAGCAAAACTAAATGAGTAAGTATGAGATGCAGTCGATCTAAGCAGTGTCTTTGTTTACTTTGTTTCATTACTGCTCATCGGAGATGTGTTCTTAGGCATTATAGCGTTCGACAAGTTGTATAATTTGGGTCGAAAAATCATGTTGTATAGTACTATAGACAATAATGAGGTGAGATTTTACTGTCTTAGAATGCATGAATTGTTGAGAGTAATAAGTCGAATTCTATGCAATGCAGGTAAATGTTGACAGGTACTGATACTTAAGGTGAACTGCTAATGATCGATGTTTGTTCTTCTTGTTTGCTGAATAATTATTTCAAGCAAAAGATTAGCAATGCCACTGAAAGGTTCGAAAAAATTGGGTCATAAATATAGAGGTATGCGAGATGTTGTGTAGACGATGCGCTCACAGTTCTGCATGGACGAGGACTACGCGAAAGGATCGGGACCACGCGACCCGGGTCAAGAAACCTTTTTTTTGAGAAAATTTTGATTTTTCCGAAAGCGGTTGTTTAAGTCGGGATAGCAAAATCTTTTTTTGGTAATTTTTTGATTTAGAAAAATTTGTTGATCTGGGTCACGCGACCCTACCCATTATGCACGGTCCTCATCTATACAAGAACGTGCGCGGTTGGTCTACATAACATTTCGCTGGCCATGATGGCAACAAATGGTAAGTAAGCTGTTCTGCTTTGGTTATGAGAGTGCATCACCGAGTATGCTGCATAACAATTTTAATCTTTCATGCTCTAGAGAAAACCACAAAGCCGAAACGTCAATCATCACTACTACGTGTATTTTTCTCAATAGATGTACTGAATAAATCGCCAGTTTAGCAACCTCGTACTTGCTGAGTAAGAATATTACGGAGTTATTCAACCAACGCCTGGGTTAAATGATAGTCGCTTATACGAACTGCAGGGGTACTATTTACATGTACCTTCAAGTAAAAGAAATCACTAATGACAGTCTTGTGCACTCGACTGCTCTTGGCTGGTAATTATGAAAATCATACCAATTTTTTGAATATTTTCCTAAAGATGCTCAAATTCCACTGCCCCTGGTAATTACAAATGAGTGGCTCAAAAATAACTATTAGGCATAGTTAAATTTGAACGTAATTTTGAGAAAACACTCGCAATTAACGATAAGATATCAAATTGTTGAGAATAAACATAACCTGCTTGATCATTTTGCTATCGCTCGTCCAGTGTTCTGTCAACCTTATCTAGAGAGACTCTATTGAAGAGTTGAGAGACAACAAAGAGCAAGCAGATCAGGCGATATATTCAGATGTATATATCATTTTTTGAACAATAACAGGGCTTTGCCGACTTTTTGAAGGAGAGAAACCTTTCAATTTGACTGGTAACGAGTGAAGAGCTGAGTCATGATTCGCTTCTTCTACGGAAAGCATAAGTAAAAAAAGTGATGTCTTACAAATTCATACAACAAAGAGTATCTACAGGAGTCCTTTTTCACGCTACAAGGTGGAAGTTTCACTGGTGGCCACTCAGTTCATCGACTATCAACGAGACTATAGGTGTTACAGAGGACTGAGTATGGATAAATAAATTGTCCTTTTAATAAATAAATAGATACACGGCTCGTCATCGTATGCTCTGTGAGTTAACAAAAGGTATCAGCACTTCTTGTATTTGATTTGTTTCCTCACAACACGTGTTGCTTCAGCTGCTTGTTGTCGGTGCATTGCTAAGATGTTTTTGTAGCGTCGTAAAACTCCAAGAAGACTTGTTATCGTATGGACATGCCCTACAGTATTGAATCTTCCCAAAATCCTGCTTGTTAGCAAGGCTGCTCTTTGTTCAGTATTTTGTTAACAATTTGAGGATGACTCGAATGAGAATTCAGTACTATTCTATTATGGCGGCGCCATCTGAGGGCTGCGGTAAAAGCGTATTCGCTGCTGCTATCTGACGAATGAGCGACTCTCTGATTGCTTAGATCAAATGAATTTCAAAGGTGCATTTTATTTCTTATACTGCTCGTTTTAACGCCGTAGCAGTCAGATCAATTTTTTTTCACATTTGAAAATTTCTCGCCTGATAAAATAATTTTTATAACAAAATTTTATTTATTAGATAGAGCAGATCTTCCCGATTAAGAAAATTTTTTTGCTGTTTAGAAAGAACTTCCTAGAGCTCTGCAATTCACTCAAAAAGAGTGGGCTTCACTTGTTTCAAAATCGCTATTTTCCGCACTCCTCCAGAAACTAAGGTGTTTTCTAACTTTTACAAAATGCTTTTTAGCTTAATCAATAGCTCAAATCTAGACAATTTCAGCGATATACTTAGGCTTCGAAGAAAAACTTTCAGTTCGCTGTAACAGCTAAAATAAAACTATGTTTTACACTTAAGGCGTCTCAACTCGTCTTTTGTTAGGAACAGCATTTCCCTCAGACTTTCAGAATCCATTTGATAGTTGGAATTCTGCTGATTTCAGTGATTTATTTGGTTTTTCGAAGCATTTCCCTTTCATCCACGTGCAGTGTACAACTTCGTCGTTGATTACTTTAAACATAGGGAGTATATCCCCGTACAAAAGATGGAAAACAAAAAAACACCACGCTACTGACGAGACTTGAAGACCGAAACAAGCTACAAGCTAGATCACTACAACGTGCAATACCAGACCTTATGAAAGGCTTAAAGAAGGTTACTCGATTGTGGCTCCTTGGTCGATCGTTGTTATTGTGATAGAACGTTTATCACTTCTTCTTCGTACCCAGAAACGCAGCATAATCTCACATGTAGAATTCAATAACAGCTCATCTCATAAATGATGCACTTGTAGCGAAACTGGAGAACGGCTCGATATGTTTGTAAATACGCAACTACACTTCTTTATGGTTGAAAAAAGCCAAACAAAAGTGACGCGCATTGTGATCAATACATACCGTCAACTCTTCAACGTATGTATTATACTAGTGTATGCGGTCGAGTTTATTATTGAATAAACTTGAACAAGTAATATCACTCATGTCAGCTTCACTTTTCTATATCCAATCTTAAGGTACTGTATAATTAAACAGTGAGAATCTCAATTTATAGTTTTCACTTGTATCGCGCCTTTTGATAATAATGATAAAGCTCTCGGCGTTGATCAATCCCTGAGGGATGCGCCATGCATTATTCTTGGATTTTCAACTTCATTCAAGGTGACTAAATGCATATCTGGCCTTTACAACGACTCATGGTGTCCTCCAGCTGTATCGAGTCAGTGCTGCTTATCCTCCCACACAAGTCTGAGACCAGCCTAATACCAATTTATCGACCCTGGAGGGATGGACGGCCTGGTGAGCCATGAGCACGAGATCGAACCATTGACCTCGTGTGCGACGCAGGGCACCTCTAGCCCGTTAACTAAATTCTGTCGCTAATTAGAAGAAATGAACGATCCACAAGAGCACCAGTTCGTTGGAGATCATGTACGTGCTCAGCAGTCATGAGGTGTAGTGAATATCAGATATGCTTCAAAGTAACTTTTCAACCCTATCGTTTCATTCTGTATTTCTGTGCTAGCTGAATGGTCTGTTATATGTGATATAGATTGATTAGAAATGTTTGTGCATTTTCGAAATATTCATTCACAGAGTGTGACTCATTCAAACAATTTCCACCACTTGGCACAGTCCATCTACTATGAACAAGGAGGTAGGTTGTAATAGCGATCAAAGTTACTCTTATATCTCTTGTTCCTGTTCTCGAATCCTTCCAATCCTTCCGCTGGATTTTTTAGCCAAGGTTTTTCTCCTATCCTCCATTCCACAGACAGATGATTTCTACATTACTGGAAGGTTTCTTGTTCTTTCAATTTCTAACATTCAATTCTTCTCATCGTCTCCCTTTTCTGTTCAATCAATCGCCTTCCATCGCAAGACTGCTCTTTAATGTTTATTTATTCTCAAATTTCTAAGAATTTCAAAGCAACAAAGGCAGTGGAAAGCGATCTTATGCTACAATCCTCCGAAATTATAAAAGGACTTGTGGCGCGTATGGGGCAGTAGATAGAGGCCTAAATCTACATATGCTCTGATCCATTCTCAGGTAACAGCACTGACTTGATTCGTCGCTGGCCCAGTACAACTTATTGTACACGCTATATGTTCATTCAGTCACTTACAATGCTACTAATAGAGTGTAACTTATAGAAAAACCTATGAGGAGTAATGACCACCGAGAGCTTATCTGTTGTTCCTGAGACCAGCTATGTCAAATCATACGTTTTCTGCCACCACGTCGAACAAAATGACTAAACTACTTCTATGGATTGTCGTGGAGAATATCCGCTTATGGAAAGTCGGCTTCCATACCGAAGCAAGAGCGATAGCGTAATCAGTATACACGCTGTTCATACCACATTTGTACTAGGAATTTGGTATGACATCTGAATAGGAGCTAACATAAATACACTTCTATGTTTTATTCATCCATCTTTCGCGTTTTTTTTTACTGTGAGGATTTCAGTACTTCTAGCATTCAACTCGATGTTTTGTCTTCTTCTTGAACGTCGTAGAATGGTAGTTGAGAGAGTCTTCTTGCAATCTCGGCGATAGCCTGGCTGTGGCGTTCCTCCATGAGTTGAGGGAGGGGAGGGGAAGGGAGGAAGAGAGGGTGGGGGTTGAGGCTCGGGTTTACGTGCGGCGCGGAGGGCAACACAACCACTCGGCCATGGCGAACGGTCACGATTAGCCAATAAATAAGGTCACAGCTTCTGTATAAGACGAGATTTAGTGAGGTATGTTTCTGCAGCCAGCACTAAAAATAAAGTCTACTCTAAATACTAAAACAACGTTCAATCGAATACTCATTTTCTTAGCCATCGCCAGTTGCTGTTAGTATATAGGCGCTCCATGATTCTTCGGTTCAAGATGTTTATGGTTTTTCCTTGTATATTGGATTATTTGCTGATAGTCAACATACAGATCAACATCTTTCTACTCTTTCAGGCGCGAGATAATATGCTATCCAGTATCCAAAATTTTATTGCAAATGCTCCACCAGGTTGTGAGGTGGAGATCACTCTCAAATGTGAGTAAATGAATGTCTTAGTACTATAAAAGTGATTATGCTAGAAGCAATTACTATCAATTTCTTTTCTCTCGCCCCAGTTAGCTCCTGGTGAATGTGTGTGCTCACAAACAAACTACTATTCCTCTATGTCTGTTTGCCAAAACTAGTAGAAGTTGAGACACAAACCCCTCTTAGTTTTCACCACCTAGAAAAATGTGCGATTCTCCGCTGTTATTAGAGTGATCGTTTTTCGAAAATGAGCGATAGATTTCGACAAGGAATAAGAGTAGTTGTGAGCCTTATTGGATTGCGAAATTATTCCATCGCCTTTTTGGCATGGTTGGTACATACGGATGGTCTCACAAGAAATGTTCAATCTTTCTTGTGGCCTTTCGACCGCGCAGAGGCTGTTGACATTGAAGAATGGAAATTTTTAGAAGATTACTCAAGTTTTGGTGAATAATGATATAACAAATGATCCATTCTGCAAACGTCTCTTGTTCTGGTCTATGTAAAATGTTTGAATAGATATGCAATTTGGCTTCGTGTAGAACATCATAAAATTATCCACTTGGATCGCCTGCACCAATGAGACTCCTCTTTGACCTCGATAAACTGCTGATTTATTGCTCTCAGCCTGCCCAAATTACAAGAAGACCGTTACCCATATAGTATGAGGCCGTTTTCTGTTTACTTTCTAAAGTAAAGCCTTTTATAGCGCGTGTTAATTAATTTGCGAAAGTAAGTGGCGCTTTTTTTCAAATCTCGAATGATCTGATTGACCGTCAACTGCATATCGCAATTTTCACTAAGGACTGCTGCAATAAAATGGAAATAACATTGGAAAGTAAGAATTAGGAACGATACAATAGTAGTAAATAGCGGTCGTTGACTTTTAACTGCTACACAATTGAAAAATCTGTAGAGCAGCGTGGAATTCTGTTTTGCTAGAAAAACTCACCTCAAAATCTTATCGTATCTTCAAAAGATTTTCATGTCAAAGAAATTTCATCATATACACTGTATTAATATCGAGGTGATTGACGGATAATTTCGGAACTATTCGACGACAGACGGTTTCAGACAGTGATCTAATTTGTAGAGGGCATATCAACTGTCCAGAATTCCTCTTATCTCTGTTTCACGTAGTACACGGTTGTGCGACCAGTAACAGTGTTTTTACACGATCGGAACATATCTGAAGCATTCTTAAATCGTTTGTAAAAGCACTTATGGAATTAGCGGTTTAACTTTTACCTGTGACAGAATGAACTTCTTATGAGGCGTATTTATCAAAGAATGTACAGTAGCATCCTGTGAATAAATTATTGAGCCAGAAAAGACAGCGACGCATTCTTTTCGATAATCCTCATCAATTATGAACGTGTGCTCGGTTTCAGATAGTTTACCCAGCGACAGCGCTCAACAAGCGAAGACGTTTCATACGAAAGTGCCGCCAACGACGTATGAGTATGTCTCGTTTGCCATTTATAAATTTCCTTACACTAATTGTTGAGATCGCATGGAGCTACACCTAGTTAGTACATTACTACCATCTCGCTGAAAACTATTAAAAACTTGATAAGTTCCTTATACGAAAAATACGACAATTTGATTCTTGTCAGGCAAAACCCAGTGGTATAAGGCATGGACCAAAACTTTTTCTACTATCGATCTTCTCATAAGTTCTGACACTAGAACAATCAACACCAAATTTAATAACCAGAAGTGCTAAGCAAAACTATTCCAATTATGCGCCATCAACCTAAACACATTCTTACCATCTCTCAGGCGAAAAATCAATACGGCTTTGTGCAGAATTTCCAAGCTTTCTTTTGGTAGCGAAGTTGTTTATGCTTGCCGCATCCTTGCATTCTATGGGAGTGGTGCTGATTGGTTGCCTGCGAGATGACAGAAATGTGTTCAAGCTGATGGCGCATGCTTTTGATGGTGCTATTAAGCAATTTTATTTACATCTGACTATTAAATTTGGTGTTTATTACTGTAGTACTAAACCCTATACGAAGACCTGGTATTCTACTTAAATTCTCATGACGCTTCCAAATATTACATAAGCAGTATGATATTGGAATAAACAGCAATCAGAGAAAAAAAACTTTTAGAGAATCCATCGTCACTAAGAATTGGGTTAATTTTCTCAGGTCAAACATAATTACATATGGACGACATTTAACTAACTCGATTGACCCTGCGGAGGTTGGACAGAATATCCTTAAATTCCTGTTATTTTCAATATTCCGACAACCGCAAATACGCCACTGTCACCTTAAGGAGGTGAATCACATAAAGAGGTAGAGGAGAAAGGATAGAAGTTTTGGCGTTCATCAATCCTTGAGGGATGCTCTGTGCATTCGTTTTCAATTTAATTTCCGCCTCATTAGCGGTGACTGAATGCACATCTAAGCTTTACAATGACTCGCGGTAGCCTCCCGCTGTATCGAGTCAATGCTGCTTATCCTCCTAGACAAGACTGAGGCCAGTCTGATACCAGTTTATTGGTACCCCGAACAGATGGATGGATTGGTGAGCCAAGAGCGCGACATAGAACCATTGACCTTGTGTGCGACGCAGAGCGCCTCCAACCTTTGCGCCACATGCTCTCGTGCTCAAGAGACATTAGGTGAATGGTAGGGAAGCAAAATGCAACTTTTCGGTACTTTGTCTAAATGATAATACTCTTTGAACAGCCGTCATCCACAAATATATTCAAATTTGCGCGTGGGTTAATACCATTTGAGCACTTTGCCTTCTCAATGAATATTACTAAATGTTGACATAGTCGTTTTCCTTGAATTTCCAAAACAGTCATAATATGAGCTCCTACTTCCTCACCACGGGCAGTTATCAAACCGTGAAGGATCGAATGTTGATTTATGGGAATGATTTAAGCCAGTGGGCATGATCGTTTAGAGTGCTACTTCGCAGTATTTCTCAGGCAATTGTTAGAATGAAAGCCTTTTCTTCAGATTTAATCAACGTTCTATTGGTTTAGCGGCACACCCAAGAGGGTGAGTACTTTCCCCTCATTTGGCATCTTCAACTTTGATATTTATATAGCAGTTTGATTCAACCCTTTATTACATATTTCATTCACATCACAGTACCGCACAAACGACTACCATTGTCGTCCTTCACCTTACGATTACCAACACTAGGCGTTGCGGTAGCGGTCGTATCGCATTGTCTTGGTGGGCAATGCACCTGTAACGCATTTGCTAGAGGAGAATTGCATACACGTGCGGTATTAGTTCAATTCTACGCCCCTCCACCACCCCCCCCCCCCCTCCTTAAGGCGACTAAGCGTTACATTCCTAAGAAGTCGACAATTTGGCACCTGGCTTGTTTGCGTGGATAATCGGTAGGCCATCGCAGTAATGAGCCAAAAATATATTCTGTCACCTTTAGCAAGGAATCACTCCTAACAGTAGTAAATGCAGTCGAATGCGTGACGCATGCCTTGGGCATTGCTTAACGCCGAATTACTTACTCCTTTTATAGAGCAGTGAATCTTCTTCGAAACTCTGCTTGCATGTGATTGTCCTGCATGCTATGTTCTGCCACAACGTCATTGTGACCCTATCGCATCGAACATGTCATGACTTGAATGGCCACTTGATCGCAATTGCACATCTTCTGCTTTCTACTCTGACAAAATTGGCCATCGTTCCACCTTTACCATGATGGTTGCGCTTTTTTCTACTCTTTTCGTTAGATCCAATATTATGGATCTCTGGAACGACTCATTCTGATTGATTTTGAACGGAAACATCGAGTTTTTACTTTAATAACTTCGCAAGAACGATTGTTTTATGATGTAGTTATGGATAAAAACTTGCGAAAGTTGTAGAAATGCTTTCGTCTCAGCTTTGTCTCAGTATATACTTATTTTTAGAATGGTTTTTCACTGTTGGACATTTTTCATTACAATTCAAAGCCAGCCAAAGATATCAATAAATACTAAGAAGTAAATACGAACATGACACTCATTAGCTGTGAGCAAATTTCGTCTTATTGAACCGTCTCATAAAATGAGTTTGACGACAAAAAACGAGATATCAAATAAAAAACGATATTAACGATCCACAGCCTTCACAGTTCTTATTGATTCTACAGCAATAGATTGGATTAATTTTTTTGTATACTAGTGGAGAAGAGGGATAGCTTATAAGATATGTATTAATAGAGTTTTCTTAAGTTGTGATATGTGAGCGTGCGTAAGTTAATACACTGAGCTGTTTCAAATCACTTATGGGCTATATATGAATCAAACGGTCGAGTTTTATCCATTTGAAGATTAGGAATTCAGCAGTACACCAGTGATGGCACGAAAATTACGCTCTGAAGAGAGAATGTCCCTAAAAGACGCTGTGCCACTTCTCCCACCCGCGAAACGAGAAGTAAGTTTTAGAAAAATTATGAAATTTGTGGACCTTAAGAAAATCGTAAAACCTGGCGCAAGGAATGGAGTTTTCGTTTGCTTCATCTTGCGCTTCAGTGACAATGTATCTAATATCTGACACGATCCATTTGTGCTTTGAAAAAAATCCCACGTCTTCACTATAGCATTACTGTAATATTCGCGACTTTTGTACAGATTATGTCATTCGATAAGCCAAAAGTCAGAATGAATTTTTTCAAAAATATTAGAGGGCACGTATGTTTTTATTCTATCGATTAAATCTTTCCATAACAGGAATCATCAACTGGTGAGATGTTCGCCCAGCAAGTAAGTCCATTTTTCTTTGCCTCAAGATTTGAAAACAGTTGATCATCATGGAGCATCCGATTTGACAGTACGAAATTCTTTATCACAGTCGAATAAAACGTTAACAGGGGAGAGGGATCAGCGTAATGGGATGTGATGAACGATATTGTGACGCCAAGTTCAACCTTTCCGCTAACACTTTGTTGTAATCCACGTCAGAACGCCTTCGACGCAACGAAAATAAAATGTAATATGTCAACACTAGAACACTAATCCTTTCGCAACGACATGTATCCATTTGGAAACACGATTTTGTGGCAATAATACAGCGAAAAGCCACTCACATATCCCAGACGAGAACAATGCACACCGAGTGTGGAACATAATACTATTTTCACTGTTACAACGTAATCAGAAAAGTTTGTTATATGGCCGGGCTTCGATTTTTCAGTGATTACTAAAATCTTGATGAAAATCTTTTTTCCAGAGACGAAATAATTGAGAAAGTCATGGATCCAAATGGATACATTTTGCCCCGAAGGAATTTATGATAATATTAGCTAGTGACAAGACCAGTATTGGTAATAATAACGATAATAATAAGAAAGTAATAGCAATAATAATAATAGCAATAGCAACATCAGCATTATTAAAGATTTTCTCAATAGGTTTCAATGCTTAGTATTTGCTTTCTCAGCCTATACGACTTTCATGAACTTTGCGTCACATGTGTTCCTATCTGCTTTTCTCCACGATATAAACCAATAAGAGGATATACTCAATTCTTGACTGATCTGACTATTTAGAGCGATTCGAGACCCCAGTAAATTTTGCTATAACGCAAACTTGTCATCTTTTGGTAAAAAAATTATTGGTGCTGGTTCTGTTCCAGTCAATTTCTCCATTTCGGCGACAATACGGTACGTCTCGAATGATCAACGGCGGATTCAAAGTAATCTGACCAAAGACGATTGGCTCATTTGTTGATGAACTGCCTATTTTTACGTATCCGCCCTACACGATAATCTCTTATTTGATTGTAAATTCGACTGCTTACACATTTTAGGTGTCTATACAAAGGTGGTTGAATGCTGACTAAGTTGATTTTTCCTGGAATGCTATAATAACCTAAGGTGTCCCGCGAAGTTCATAACAGACAGCTCACTGGTCGTTGTAGATAGCAAACACCTTTTCGAGATTATTCTGGAGGGAGTTTGTCGAACTCAAGATGTTGGGAAACTTGGTTAGGCTGCGAGTGGAATTGAATCACACAGCCTTGTGCATATTATCGGGCAGTATTACTAGACTGAGCTTTCCGCGTCCCAAAATAATTTCAAAAGCAGAGAAACCGAATAGATGAGCACAAGATATTGGAGCACAATATCGGGCTCTAGAAATGGTATATGCATTAGATACTAGTTGCTCGCTTTCATGACGAGGGCTTGGGTATAATTTGGCTGCTCATTGAGAATCTGCCGTTTACTATCCTCACTGATAAGTGATTTTTCTTCCCTCAAATCTCCTTTAGGCCTGCGATAAATTAACCACACGGGTATTTACAAAGGACGGTTGCCGGTTCATGTAGACCGAATCGGCATTTGTTCCCTTGCAGCCACGGTTCTAAAAGGGTAGCAGCGTTTTTCTGCTAGCAACCATGTGCATAATAGAGGAGGTGTCAACTGGACGAATTAAAAATTAGACAGAATACTCATAAATGATGATCTATGACCTTAAAGAAAATAAAAATATATGGAAAGATTATATTATGAAATCTGGTATATCGCACTGAGAAACAGTGTGACACGTGCGCTTTACATCTTAGTGTTTCTGATGGATATAGTTTTATGACTGAAAATTGTTATGTTTTCTTCCCATAAATCATTACAGGATAATGAGGAAGTGAATTGTTTCCGCTACTCAAAGCCCCAAGAAAGAACGAAGCAGGAGATCTAAGGCAAAGGTAGAGGTAAATAGTGGAATATTACCCTCACAAAGAGCAGTGAGGCTTTTTCACACACCATCTACAAACATGCTAAACAAAGCAAGACCGATTAATCTACGCGTTTTTGTGATCAAAACACGAATTCATCTGATCCCTAGCATTCATTTCAATTGCAAAAACGATAATTTCTTCGGAGTTATTTCCAGTAATAGCTAGGTTCGGCGAGTGGGAAGATAGGTATGCTGAGTTGGAGCACTTTGACGCTCACCTCTTCAAGGTTCTGCAACATGACGTCATTCTGGAACAGAACTTTAAATCGACTGGAAACAACTGATACCTGTCCCAATTTCTTGAAGAATTCGTATTTTAATAGCTCTCGTCTTAATCTTTCAATCAGGCTCCAGAATGTTCTACTGGATTATTCCCATTGCGAATCATCAGGTAGTCGCTATGATATTTCTCTATAAAATCGGATTTACACGGCGTTTAGCGGCTTCATCTCAGTCTCAGCCACTGAGCTCACGTTAGAGGCTGTTGTATAGCTCCGTTTTCTGTGACTGGCTGTAATGCGAAGATCACTTTTTTTAGCTGAAAAGAAACGTAGCGAAACTTCCAACAACTTCATACTCTTCGACATTCGTTCAGTTCGTGTAGCACTCACTTGCTGGTGCCTACTCACAGAATAAACATTTATGGAGTGGATTATCACTTCCGAATATTGGTTGTAAACTACTGACCATCCACGACATTTTGCGTTATGAGGACTATAGTTACATTACAATACTTTTAGAGCCACCTTTACATTATGCATTCAGTGACTTTTGGCTCGCCTTGATAGAATTAAAGATTGTTCCACAGAAATGAGGCGAAGTTTGACAATTCATGACTATGTGCACTGAATTCGATATGTACACTAGGTGGATTTTACGGACCGTACGCATCGATTTAGATAGTCACTTAGTGGTTTATCTCGTCACACTAAGTTTCTTTGTGAGATTTTTGAGAGCTTGTCCAGTAAAGCCAACCACAAAGTAGAAACGGCACAAATTTGTTGCTTCAAGCTCATCGTTTTGAGCACCACAAAATCAATTTAAATTGTCAGGAAAAGCAT
This sequence comes from Parelaphostrongylus tenuis, assembly GCA_019055375.1. Lineage (NCBI taxonomy): Eukaryota > Metazoa > Nematoda > Chromadorea > Rhabditida > Metastrongylidae > Parelaphostrongylus > Parelaphostrongylus tenuis. The sequence goes on along the minus strand of JAHQIW010003944.1, from coordinate 17,512 downwards.
TGTATAAGTGGCTAAACAAGAAAATTGGCAGGAGAAAACATTCCTTCAAAAACATCAATCTTACAAATAGACGAATTGAAATGTTAGGTCTTTCGATAAGTTTTGGCAGTAGAGCTATGAACACCGAATCCAACAACCAGAAGCAATCAAAACTGCTCAGCAATACTGTCCAAAGTATGGGCCGTCAGCCTGGACAGAATTTTGCCATGTCTCAGGCAATAAGTAAATACGGCACTCATAGAAGTCGTCATCCGTGGATTCAAAGAGAGTCGTCAATCGTCGATGCAAAAGGTTGATGTCTCGAAGGTTCTTTTCGCTCGGGAAGTGCTCAAGCCACCAGAAAAGATGACAGTCAGACGGCGACAAGTCAGGACTGTACGTCGGATAATCCAGCAACTCCCGGCCTAGTTAGGTCAACTTGATTTTTGTCAGTTTGGCGACATGCAGCCTTGCTTTGTCTTGAATCAGAATGAGACTGCGATAACGTCGACATAACAGGGCTGCGAAACTCAGTAAGAACCGAAACGCTATTCGCTTGGACAAAAATCTTTGAGTTCTTGCAAGGTTGATGTTCTTGATGGCGATCTGTGCATCGCGACCCCAGTTGTGTTCGTAAAGCAGGAAATTGCAATGAAGGTTTCGTTGAGGCGGCCATGATGTGATAACTTTGGGCATATTTGGTACCAAAAAAAAGCTCAGAAAGTTCTGCACAAAGTGGTATCAATTTGCTGCCTGAGAGATGGCGCATACTTGGGATAGTGTTGATAAGCAGTTTTAGTTAGTTCTGGTTCATAAATTTGGTACTTATCAATCTAGTGCCAACACTTATGAGGGACCTAATACAAATGATCTACATTTTGCAATGATGTTTAACCAATCATCCATCCCAGAATTCACAGTCCAGCGACGAGACGGATGATATGCCAACGAGCGAGCTGTTTCCAGTTAAAAAAGCACTTCGCTACAATAAGAAATCTGGAAAATACGACAAAATTCCATACTAAACAGCACAGTTTTTGCTTGAATTAATGAATTTGCTAGCCTCTTTCGTGTTATTAGAATCAATGTGAAAACACTGGAGAATCCAATTATGTGAAACCTAAAAAGGCTACGTGATAATCAGTCAGAATACTTTTTATTTAAGTGTCACTTGCAGTGGTGTGATGTTATAGTATACCCAATAATGTGGAATGCTGTGCAAAAGCATTTGCGTCAGCCGGGATTCGAACCCAGATCTCACTCTTTCCGTAAGTGTTTGCTAACCGTTGCACCACCGACGCTCGTTCTGCACAGCACTCTTTTTTACGCTATAACGCGTTGTCTGCCAACAGCCAACCGTCCACGGTCTGGCGGGGCAGCCGCTATCGGCACTGAACCCACTTGAAAGAGTGAGATCTGGGTTCGAATCCCGGCTGACGCAAATGCTTTTGCACAGTGCTCCACATTATTGGGCTTACGTGATAAGCATGGACGTATGGGAGATGATATAAGTACAGAAAATGCTTACACGAAAATCGGAATAGTCGGTAATGAAAAAAACAGTCTGGTTAAGAGTGATTCTGCAAAGTGCCGAAATTAGAACTTGCTGAAAAATTCCTGTGTGTCTTTGTACTTCCGTGCAGAGTCGATACCAATTTGCCAACCTCGGGAAAGGGAGAATGGCGATGAACGTGGGTCGAACCAGGAATCGCGATTCTACACCAGTGCTCCTTTAACCACTGCGATACAATCGCTCCATCGATACCATCGTACGATATGCTATTACGATTAAAATTGATCTTTTTAGTGCAGTATAATCTTAAAGTTGAACGTGTGATCTCTGTACTTCATAAATCATCTTTCCATTGTTCACTGTAATGCCCTACAAAATTTCCGACATGGAATATGTTTCGTCTGCAGCTTTCGACGTAATAATCTTCAAACGTTCTCTTAAGACTATCGCCAGCTTTGAAGTCACCAACGCTACTTTACTGATGGATACGGTGCTTTCTACACAACACTTCTAAATTCATACAGAACCTCAACTTGGTCATAGATCATTCCTAAGGGTTAAAAGAGAAAATCAAGAAAACTTATCTTGATAAGCTGTCACGAGGTTGGTAAAATAGTCGTGGAAATTCGGCTGACGTTTCGGCGACCAGCCTTCTTCAGAGCCTGGGCGTATGTAGTATTAGTCTATTTGAATGATTAGGATGGTCTTATTTATATGCTGCCTAGATCAGGTTAGAGGATCAAACGAAGAAAGGGCACGAGATTTCGTGTGATGTGACGCACTCGTCTTTCCGGTTCATTTCGGGATTTCGGTCGTTTATGCAAAATGCCTCAAGAGTTTTGCGCGTGAATGTTTGATTCCTGCGCTAGGATTGTGACAGTCACATCAAAATCCTTGTTGTTGTGTTTTTGTGCCCTAAGTAAACCTAAAGGTTTGGTCTTATCTATTTTAGATTTACTATCTAGATGTTCTTTTATGCGGATGAAAAGTGGTCAACCCGTTTCGCCTATATATTCTTCCTCGCATGTTTTACATGTTAGTTAATAAATTGTGCTCGATCTTATACAAGCCCTTCTTTTCCGTTAGGGCAGATCATACAGTTTTTGGTGTTGCACAATCGATCATAAAGTCTATTGCGAATCAGTTGATGGCGTAGGATGGGAGGTGGGATTTCGACAACTACCACGGAATTTTCAAGACCGCATCTTTTTAGGCACCTTTAAAATTTCCCACCTCTTTCTATCCAGGAGCGCATGCACTAACCCGTTGCGCTACTACCGCTCGTTTTGCCACCATTCTTTCCATGCTACAGTGCATCTATTTGTCAACAACCGACCGTCAAAAGTTTGCCCCAGGTGGTCGGTATCGACACTGAACCCAGTGGATATTCAAGTGATGGAGTTCGAGTCCTGACTAAAACGTAAGTTTTGCGAATCACTCTACATCACTGGGTAATAATATTATGACATCATATCACCGCTTAAAGCGGTTAAATGAAAAGAATTACACCTTGGATGTTGCTGAGTAATTTCAATTAATTCCATTTAATATTGGTGCTTGTGATCTAGTGCGAAAAACTTATGAGAAAACCTCATATCATAAGGTCGCCATTGTGGTATATGATGGTCAAATACTCAATCTACTTTGCAAAACTTTCCATATGATGACCAGAGTAAGATTAGCGAGTGATCAGCAGTGTGGCATGATAATGGGCAGTAGTCTTTGAATTCACATCGATGAAGTGAAGTTTTTCCTATACTCTCGTAATAAATTCAGTTCAACAACTTCTCTAGATAACCTTGAGACCGACTATACACTAATCTCGGTATTCTTCAGTAACTCCTTAATTTCTTCTTGGGCCGTACACGAGATATTAAAACACAATTTACTCAAAAAGCTGACGCTTCGTCAGTTTCTCCTTCAGTAGGTCGAAGGATCAGGTTGTCCATTATCCATTCGAGTGATTCAGTGAATTGGGTTATTGTATTGCAGGTAACCTAATCTTTCCAGGTTCTGAAGAAGAAGAAAGTGTTGAAGCGTTAGCTGTTTGAATTGTGTTGTAATATTTATCATTAGGTATCGAAAAATTACTTCGTGTGTTAGAGAAAATTGGCACTAGTGATTTTATGTCGCTAACTTTCATCGCTTTCTCAACCTCATTCAGATCAACAATCTCATAAACATCGTTTGAAAAAAATGCCCCATTCAAGTTTCCCGAATCGAACATCTATGTATACTCTAATCACGTCTATCTAAGTCGTAAAATCAACATGGTGAGCGATCTAGCTCCAGAATTGAGCAGAGGCAAACAAGCGGCTTAAAGAACGTTTAAGGGCATCAAGGATGTAGTGAAGAGGACAAAGAATATCCGGCCCTTGCTCACCGTTTCGACTCGACAATTATCCTTGCTCTAACATAGGCAGCAGAAACCTGGCCGCTTAGTAAGCAGGATGAAAGATCACTTGGCGTTGTTGAACGCACAGGCGAACGGTCGATGCTAGGAGTATCCCGTATATTGCAAATGAGAGAAGGGATCCAAAGTTCCGACTTACGTCAACGATCGAAGATCAAAGACGCCGTTCTACATGCCAGGATATCGAAAATAAGGTGGGCTGGACACATGATGCGCTTCAACGATAACCGATATACGAGAGCCGTTATCAATTGGATTCCTCGGGACGTCAAGCGCTCTACAGGGGAGACCAACGACCCGATGGCTCGACTTCCTCACGAAAGTCATAAAAAGAAGATATGATGCTCAACGAATTTTTAGAGCGAGGGGACGCACTGAGCTACTTTTGCACGCGATGAGGAAAAATGATGGAAGTGTTGCTGGTGCTCGCTCGAGTCACTCGGCTATCAACGGGACGACAGGTAATTTAGGTGATGCGTATCTTATCAAAGACCTTTTTGATATGATTAAAGTCGCTCTCACTTTTGGCACAACCACGTCTCCTTCGACGGTTAGATGAGAACTTCAAATATAATGTTCGATTCAACCACTGGACTAGTAGTTTGGCCAAAGCATCTTTTCTCGGTCATACGGTGGTCAACCACCCCTAGCAATGAAGCCGGCGATAAAAGTGCTCGGAACTGCTTGATAAATCCAGAAAATGACAGACTATTAGCCATTAAATTCTTGATCACAGACAGCTTTTGGAAAAAAATCGAGTAAACTGCATACTGTTCAGTGCTGGACATTTCTAATCAACTAAGCCTTCACAGTAGGCCTCAGAAAAGGCATCCGTGCCACACTCCCATCCAACATATTCGCCATCAGTACCCGACAACGAGCAGCTTGGCAGTGATATTAAGATAACGGCAGTTATTACCACAGCTGCCCACATTCTGACAAATAATTTATATCTCTCATTATAATATGAAGTCACATGACGATATTAGTCGGCATAAGTTTCCAAGTCTATTTTTCCAGTTCAGTAGTAATCATAGAGTCACACTGAATTAGTCATAAGCAGAGTTGAAACAAATTAAGAGTTTATTGGCAAGGGCTACCTAACATGGCTTTATGCTGCAACAGTAATACGTAACCTTATTTCTACGGTTTTGCACATCATGGCACCAAAGTGGCCTTAACCATGCAATGTTCTTGTTTAGTCTCCAACAGGAGTATCGAGGTTGAGAATTAGTTCGGATCACTTTTATCGAAGTCTCGATAGGGCTGTATTTGCGCAGTGGCGAATAGTTTCAGTCACTTACGGTTAAAATAATAAAGATAGATTACCATAACTCAAGTCTGGATGTAGTCTATAAGTTGCTGGAGTAAATTTACAACACTTGTAAAACAACAAGGACATGAGAACTCCAGCAAAGACTAATCGGGATTACCCGACGTGATGCTTGCAAAGAGCCGGCATTAAAAAAATGAATTTAATTTCGGGTGTCATCTTGGGAGATTCATTAGTAATGAATACTCTACAGTTTATCATGTGCTCAAATACTCATTTGGATGCACTGAGAGCAACTTCAGGCAAATTCGTCTTAGTCACAAACTGTTGAGTTGTTGCTATTGACTATGGAGATAAAGACCAGTCGTATATGACAAGAATATTCTGGGCAAATCTTCCCAATACCTAGGTAGTAGGGGAGAAATATTTGATCGAGCACTGTGAGTTGCTTGTCAAGGAAACTATACAGTTAATTTGAACATAACGCCTTTCTTCGTCAAATAAAAGAGGGCAGCCGCGAAGGATTTTATCACGATTAACCTTGATAAAGGCAGAACTTGTGAAAAAAATATCCATTATAGCAAACCTCCAACGGAGCTTTGCTATCTTTTCCGGAATTACATGGCAATTTAGGCAACGTAGATCATCCATGACCTTAGAGAACAAATGGTATCGCAGAGGTTAGAGGACTTTGGACAGAAATGGTCCACAAGGCTACAGCAGCACCCGGCTACCGCCAACCTCAACAGTTAGTTCGATCACAGGGCATCATCCGAACTGTCGTTTGACTTCATCCGGACCACCTCACCTCAAATCGTAATCGATCCATTATTGTTCTCTATACACAGTCTCGTTGTCGTTTATCAATTTACTATCATAAGGTTGTGTTCATACAACTGTCAGATGAAATCGAGAGGACTGTGAACGGAACATAGCGCTTCCGTGGCGGAGCGAACTCACTTAGGCTGTGCTTGGCCCACCAGCGCGGCTGACTTATTCTGCCCATCTATAATCAGTAGTGACCCCACTGATATCACACTGTATATTCACCCACTGGATCCCACCGTTGGCTTGCTGTTCCGGAGAGAGCATAACAACCCAAACGGGCTCCGCCGTCTAGTCATGCTCCGTCAGTCACAATAACCTCGTCAGTTCATCTTCAGTTCAACATCTTCAATTGCAATAACATTCAGTCATAATAACATTTATAGTGTCGTCAGATGACGATACTTCTCATCAATCGGTCAATCACATTGACACAGGCATATGTTCACATAACGATATGTGGCAATCATGTATATGTTATCATTATATTATTATAGTAATGTATGTATATTATAGGTTGCTTGGCTCTACCACATTGTTTGGTTTCTACCACATTGTTTGATGCCATGCCATTGTTTGGTTCCATCCTATTGTTTGGTATAACCAATATAAACCATTGAACCACCACATATAATTTAGTGCATCATCTACAAACCATCGTTACGATTTTGGTGCATTGGCAGGGAATCAAACCTGGGTCACCCGTGTGGCAGGCGAGCATTCTATCACTGAACCACCACATACAATTTAGGGCACCGGCTACAAACCTTCGCTACACCCATAAAGAATAGGCGGAAAATCTAATGCAAAATTTAGCTGTCAACTCTAGCAAGTTAAACGAAGAAGGATATATTTACTTTTAACTTTGCTGCAATGTGGAATTGACAAATGGAGGGTTAGGCACCTATCTTTTCCGTTTCCTCATTTCTGTTTTAAATCCCAAAATTCTTTGGTAGAAGGCGACGGATTTTTTACATTGGAGTTCAAACTGCGATGGGAAGTATAAGGACTGAGCCCCAACACCAATTGATATCATAGCGAACTTAACCCTTGGGTAAGGGAGGCCCCACGGCGTTAGCCCCGCTCCATTGCCTCGCACGTCGACGAGCGGTTAATGGTGCAGAGTGGTCAGTGATGCCAGTTATCGGAGTGAAGGTTACCGATTTGATTTTTTCCACGACACATCACAGAAGCTCTTTGGTATTGTGTTTCGGAGTTCACTAGCATTTGAGGTTCATCTATAGATCATCATTGTTGTTCATTATCAGCATATAGATGTTTTGCAAGTGCTTAGTGTATTTGTACTAGATTGTATTGTATTATCGTATTATTCGTGATATCTATAAGCATATATTTTATGTGATAATGTTGCATTGCGAGTATTGCCATAAGTTGCAGATTGCCGAATGAATGGTGGTAAGTAAATTATTTGATTAATTGCTTCGGTTACGTGCTACGATATCAGATATGGAGTGAGACGGGACTAGCGCCGTGGGTTTGTCATACTCAAACGGTGAATGTGAGATGGGAGGTGCAAGCAACAACGTCTTCTTAATCAATGTAAGAAGTATCGTCTTAGAGTAGAAAGGATGCCAGTCTAATGACGGCACCGTACCCAATCATTTTGGCAAAAAGGCTGAGCAAGGAAAACCTCATAACTGCCGTCAGATTAGTGATATGTATGAACTCTTTATAAGAACTGCCATTCTGCCTAGAGCGAAAATAAGAATTTAGACATTGATTGAACTTAGCAGACTGCATTTAGATTTTTTCTATTGTTAAAGAAATCTGTGAGAATGTTACATGATTTTTGTTACATCCACTACTGATTAAGAAATGTGTTCAATTGCTCGGGAAAGAATGCATTTTTAGTATGCTTTCAGGCTAAGAGAGACTCTGTAATGCTATACCACCTCGTCAAAGCGGTATGCCAGCATATTGCTTTAGGCTAATGATACCCTTTTAATATACGCCTAAACATACACTCCATTTTTCTAGAAGTAGAGACAATGATAAACAAAGCAAGAGAAAAAGTAAATAGTATACAGATTTAAGGAAGTGCAGTAGCCATGCTGTGATGGTGAAGAAGGCGATGTGAATGGTTTCCAACGAGTATTGAGACTACTGCTCATGTTCACTTTATGTGTTCAGTTAGTATAGAGAACAGCATGAATAAAGCATCATGCATAGCGAGAAGAGCAGTACGAGTCACATACATGCCTATTCAACGAACTGCCAAGCGACTGAAGGAATATAAGCTTCAGACTTGCTGTTTGTGAGTGGCTCTGAATTCATCCTTTTCACTGTAGAGCACAAAAGATATTAGACAGCTTTATTCAATGAAATAGTTGAACAAAGAGGAAGATCAAGATAGACGCTGTTGAGCGTTGTACGAATATAAACGGAACTCCGTTTCTTATAGCTCTGATCGGGCTTATATACTGGACCCAGGTTGCTTTCAGTAGCTGATATAATATTTTTTTGCCACAGTTGCATGAAAATAAGCGTTCGTAAGTGGTATTTAATATTCATAGCGATACGGAATATACAAAACCGTTTTAATCACCGGAAAGGCAGAATATCAAAACATATTGGTCGTGTGATCACGAATATCTATTAGTTAGCGGCACGATCAACGATTTTCATGCACCGTATACTTGACTGTTTTCTAAGTTACTCCTTTCAAATTAAACACGATGACCAACGAGGTTGAAATCTGGCGCGGCACGCGACGTCGCTGGGCGGACGAGTGCCGCGGCCACAATGACGTTATGGTAGTTTTCTATCGAAATGTGGACTTGTATCGTCACTAAAGGTAATTTCGTTGCCAGAAATATCAAAATATGATAGAAGACATCGATAAAGCTATCTCTAACATAAGCAATGACGATGCTTTCTCCTAAAATCTCGAATCTCTAGGAAAAAGGAAGATACTCACCAAGACGGACTTTGCTTGCAGAACAGTTGACTTTTTTCGTTAGCAGAAAGCAAAATAAAAGAATATTTCACAGAGAAAACTTGGGTGAAAGAATATACATATTTCAAGCTATCGAATGATACAAAAACAGATGAAAGAGAGAGAAACGCAGTTATATAACAACAGGAAATATGCTTCCTTTCACAACAAGTGTGCTTTTCCAGTTGAGACACAAATGATTTTTCGAACATGCAATCTATGACTATAAAATTTTTATAGCAGCCTCTTCTGCTATAGTTCGTCACTTGATCACGACATTATCCCTCAGCATCTCAGATTACCAAACAAGTTAACATATTTCTATTCTAAGGCGTAACAATGAAAACTCTCGCCCTTCACGCCGCCGCACACGCGTCGTGCAGTCTGAGCTAATAACAGCTTAGATAGTTGTCAACGTGTTAAACACCTTGACAGCAATTTTTGAGCCTTTTATGAGGTCTGTAATTTGACTCCTGTGGTAAATACAAGATTCAGCCTTTTTGCCTCATTAGTAGCACGGTGGACTTAGTAAAGGTGTCTTCGCAGTGGTCAGCCTTTTTTGCGACAGCGTGAATGGAGAAAACCATGCTCCTGTTTTCTAATATGCCACAACTGAATTAAATCCTTATTCGTAAAACTGCCACTTACACGCTAACACGGAGGTCCTATTTTATATGGTGATCCTTCATCGTAACATTTTCTGCTTCACCTTATCAAAAACATTTGCGAGACACATTATTCTAACGTCTTATCGGCGAATACTCTTGATCTGAGAGAAAGATGAAACTCTAACCTAGTACAAATCACTCACCGTTTCCTTAAAATAAATACGTGTGGCAGCACGAAAGATAACGAACTGAATATTAGTGAAATTGCAAAACTGGTGTGAGATAAAATCAAACTCGGCATCATAAGATACCTTTGCACCTCGTTTTGTGTTAGAATATCCACGATATTAACCAGAAATTCCAGGTTATTAAGTCCTACTTGCGTAAGATTTTCGACTTGCAAATTAAGAACACTCTGTTCTGGTTTTTTGTCTACATCGTTTAGTGCGTTGTCGGACCCAAATTTCATTCAGCTGGTTGTGAAGACTAAGTCGCATCTGCATTGATACCTCTCCCGTATATATGGAAACAGATCTTCCCTGGGAACGCTGCGCCCACTTATTTTTGGTACATGTGTGCATTTTGTGTCGTGACAGGTGATTGTCCGTTCCCCTCTCACTCTCTTTATCTGTGGCCTTTTCTTTCCTTCTTTGTCTGTCGCCATTGTTGTCGTCCTCGTTCAACCTCCCTGCTACTGTTGCTTCTGTACACGTGCCCTCCTCACACCACCCCACTACTAGCTACTTCGTCTTTGCTCCTGACAGGTCTACTTCTCTCATCTGACTCGCTACACGCACTACCTTTTCATAAGCGTTTCCTTGCACACTGCGTCACGCTGTCACATCCTAGCTGTGGTGTCATGCCCTTTTTACACATTCCTCCGTCTACTAACGCAGGCATAGGAGCAACTCCCGTGGCGACCGGTGTAGTCGTGCGACGGTCGAGCGCGTCATCTGCTTTTCCCCGTGACGCGCACGTTCACGTCATTCTCGGCTTTGCCCTGGCCCCGTACACAATACGTGTGTGGTCATGGCGGCCCTTCCACACAGCGATGTTAGCACGCATGCATCAGCTTACCCCTCTCAGCGCACTCACTCTAAGTCCAACACTACGGCGCGGTCTCTCGTAGTGCACGCCACAACAAGCGACGCCCACCCATGCTTGGACCCCGCTGTCAGGCATGTCACGCGCAATACAGACAACAGCCAGTTCGTCGAAACCTGCAACGCTATGAACACAGCTAGTCTGCTGCACACAACTGATGATATATTACTAGCGCAGGCAGTCCATGTCACGAGAAGAGCCATAATAACAGTGACACATGTGAGCGCATGCCAGCCCCCACCGCCAGCACACTACTAATAATGTGAATCACACACTATGGATTCAAAGATATGTAGGATGTGTGTGATAGGGGTACCCTCACTCCTGACACACAGCCACAGTAAACTCTGCTCCAGATAGTGCCACTCTCACATGTACAACAGAAAGAAGACAGTTCTGACCATGTCCAGGAAGTGAAACTGACATAAACAAAGCAAGAGCACCAAAGGTCGTGCAGAAGACCCGATGGTCAGAGTCATCAGTCGGGATGCATCTTGCAGGACTATATACACGATGAAGCGGGCGACACGATCTGCGATCACAAAAGCTTCGCATGGACATCCGAAAGCAGCTGTCTTCAAGTGGTGGTGCCGGCTCACGAAAATTCAAGCAATGAGAAGAGAACACGAAAAAAGATTGTTTGCTTGGATGATGCACAAATAGTGATTACTGTACACCGCAGCTATTAGACGCAGCGGTTGATTCCCCAAGACCACTTTGTGCATCACTCCCGAATTCGTCCTTGTAAAGCAGGCAAATCACGATAAAGTTTCGTTGAGTGACCATGGTGAGGTAAGTAATGGGACATATTCCAATACAAAAGAAAGCCTCAGTAAGTTTACATGAAAGCCATATTACTTTCTTGCCCCGGAAAGTGGACCCACAGCGAACTTAGTTGAACACGCACGTCTCAAGGGAAGCAAGTCCGTGTTAGTAAAAACGTCAACCTATCCAATTGGTCACGATCACCTGCGGACACAGCGCACCCTCTCGTGAAAATTTAACATTTAGGCAGATCTAAGAAACATCCACTATAGGGTATAATGAGAGTAGAATAAACCCAGCGGCGAAAAGGAAGCTTTCACCTTGTTTAGGTAGGTTTTCCGCAACGTGGACAAGGGAAACCTGGAAACTATCGCTGGACACACCATACGGTTCACAAATGCTCTGCACTGACACAACATTGAGATTATGCGCTTCCTACGGAACGCAATGTATAACAAAAGCAACAATCTCAAAACCTTGAATGAAGCTTTCTGGTAAAACAAAGCTTTTTGGCAGCGATATATCGATAAGGCGAGAAGTGTAAGCATCTATTTCATTGATTTGTTACCTACTACGTACTGTTTGATTGTCTTCACATGTGCTGGCCATCGTGGGACAGAGGCTCTTTAAATTCCGGACTTGATTTTCATTTATAGGGTGCAACTTGAACGATGCCACTCTTACGACACAAAATAAAGACCCTTACGGGATTTCGTACGGTCAGAATTATTCTACACACACAAAAACTCACACATTACTTGCAATTACAATGATACTGTCAGAAGTTATACGGTTTGACAAGAAGCGAAGCGATTATATATGTAGAAAACACCTCTATCATTCGAACGTTTTTTATTTTACGATTTGCATAAGAAGCAAAGACAATAATACATATTAGTGCAAGTAATCTAGGCCTTCACGAGGTGATCTGTAATATTTTGGGCACACTAAATGAAAATTGTAAAAAGACTTGTTTTAGGTCCTTGTTAGCCATATAAACATCAGCATTACTCGAGCTTGTTGAATCACACACGCACGACTAAACCACATGTGCTGGTGAATTGAATGTGCACATGCGACCGTAGCATATAAGTCTGCACCCATACGCTTAGACATTGATTCGATCAATAAAAATACTCTCAACTGGAAACGAGGAACACGCTCTTCGCCGTGCACCGCTTTTCTTTCATACGTGCTGGGTTGGGTCCTCTCTAACAAGTGGAATAGCTCGAACAAAAAAACGCCCAACGTACTCCTAATGAGGTCTCAAAGTCAAGAGGTGCCTGCCCACATTAGAGCTAATAATACAGACCTCGTAAATGGCTCACAATGTGTTAAACTTGAGACACTTTTTCCAAACCATTCGTTATGTCAGCTTATTATGTAAGTGTTTGCTTTATGTACTTGCTTAGGATGAGTTGTCGGTGAGAACAAATTCTCTTGCCTACTCATGAGACGAGTGGCGCGTGAGGAAAAAATTGATAGCATAGCGGACGTTGAAGACTAATGGAGTTTCCCGCGTAAATGGTTCCGTATGCATGGACTACACCTCTACACAACAAGCTGTAAACTGCCAAACCACTTTCGTCGCAGATCCTTCCTGCAACCAGACATCGCCTTAAGTTCATTTATTCTTAGTGCGCCGCTCACTAGCACATTTCTTCTTGCGCATGATCGTGGCCGTGATTAACAAGATCAATTCGTTTTTCAAGACCCAGCTCCATCTTGAACGATACAAAAGTAAGACAGTTTTTGATCCTTTCAGGTACATAAAATTTGGTTTCTATTCTTTAGCGCCCAACGCTTCCTGTAGGCTGCCGACACACCTATAAGATATTAGTCAACAATGCAAATATGGTCAACCTAGACTCCTTATAGTTGGCAAAAGGTTGGTGAGACGACGTTGGAGTGTTGTCTCTGTTGATTGTGTTAATAGATTAATAAAATAATTGATAGCTCAGAGCAGGCCAATAGTTGACAGCATTATTACTCCCACTGGTAGATCATTATCAACCAATGTAGAATCTACTTTGCAGCAGTTCATCAGAAAGTTTTAACGTTAGTTAAAGCACTGGATGACACATAATCAGTAAGCTTCAAACTTATTTTAGGGCTCGCATCAGCCCCTTACTGCATTACAGAGAGAGAGAGAGAGAGACAAAAAACAGGTGCCATATTTACAAGTGCGTAAGATGTTCAGGTTGAGAGAGCAGTGAAGACTTGTCATGGACCAATGCAAAAACACTTTTTCAAAAATTTGGTGTTACTTGTTTGAAATGACAAATAATATATTATGTATGTATTATATACTCGTTCTTCAGTAGGGGTGCGACATATCTTGAGAATGCACTATCGTATTGCACGGAATGTACAATGAGACAGTGTGTTTGCATGCCACGGTTAGAAGCTTCATGAATCAATTCATTAATACTTAGGACTACTATAATTCCAACAATTATTGGCGGTCACTCGAAGGATATCTTGGAGTAGCACGGAATTTTTCACAAAGTTTCTTTCGAATACTTAAAGACAGTGTTCAAACCGCATAGTGTCCTTTGAGTATAAAACGGCTTCTATCCACACTTTGAACTCTCCTAAATGTACCTGACATTTATCTGTTTCTTAACATACGTAGTACGTCCTCGTTACAATATATCGGATCTGGAAATCAAGAATTTGAAACAGGAGTAATATGTAGTGGAATTTTCAAGCATGTAACTTCTGTGCTATGAATTAGCAGATGATGCTTTGACTTTAGATTTGCAGTTAAGAGGATCAGAAAAATGCAATTACCTCACGTTCAATGAAGCGGAAAATAATATCTCCGATAATGAACCATGGTATCTAGTCGAATCTGAATAATATGGTTAAAGTAAATATGTTACTAATACTCATCATGTTGTTCTTCAGTTCACCGGCTCGATGTGTGTTTGTAATTGTCTGCTGTGCGGATCCATTGTACGTTACAAGACATGGAAATTCAGTTTTCTTCATCCCTCTGATTATTGAACATCGTAGAATAGTGGATTCAGCAAATTCTCTTGCGCAGTGTCTAAGAACTACACTGGATTTGGGCGTTGCAAAGGGCATTCGTCTGTTGACACACTGTATGACAAGGGGTTGAACGGAGCATGGGGAATGAGATAACCGCGCTATAAACCGAAACACAACCACTCTGTCTCAACCTTTCTTACATCACAGATTTTCCCCCCCACCCCCCCCCCCCCCTGAAAAGAAATGATGAAGGCGCAGAGCAAGGGGTGCAAAAATTGCATATATTGGACCATATGCACGATGACGTACCACGGTGGACCTTGTTTATGTAGCCAAGATCAGTGATTGTTATTACTTTTCAGAAGAAAATGACTGTATTCACTACTTCTGTCCAAACAACAGCTACGGGAAGAACCATACCGTGAGTTAGTATCAAAATAGAAAAGAAGTGTTGATTGCTAGGTGTACAAATATTATATGTTGGGCGATGCAATGACTTACGGTGGCCCGTATATGTCAGGCGGTGCCAGGTAGATCATTGCAGAAAAGTCGCTATTAGCGTCGTCACGAGAACACACAGTTACGGAGGCACTGTGAGATTTTATACTGTCGAAGCCAATGAACCTGTATTGTGGCAGACATGGAAGGAACCTTTTAAACTCAGACCACAACCTACCATACTACCAACCTATCTGAATATATCACTTCTGTAATTGCAGGCTGACATCAGTTCGAGGAAACACAAGTAAGTACCAACGTTCAACCAATGTGTGTATATATACCAGTTTTACCTACGTTATAAGGCCAAAACTTACGCAAGTATCATAAAGACGTGACATGATATTCCCGTCTGAAATCCACGAGGATTAACCCGCTATGGATAACGCGTTGAGAGCTTTGCACATCACACTTAATTAGCGTACACGCGTCAGCGTAAAGAGACTACAATAGGCAATATATCAAGTCTAAACATGTGGTCAGGATTTGTGTATGAGAAATGTGTTGAAGGCTATATTTGTAAGTACAATGTGATTGAAATATCATAACGAATCGTATTCAGTACGATTGGTGAAACGCTAATAAGACTATTGAGATAAGTAGAAAAGAGCAGCTAATGCTATCTCAACGGAACAACACAATATTGCATATATAGCAAAAATTTTTTCAATATAAGTGCTTGTGCATCAAATTTGATAGAGGAATCTTGTTATACATTGCATGCTGCAAATAAATTATAACTGTTTAAGAGTGTTGTAAAACTGACTAAGAGAGTCTGATATTTGGAGATACCATTAACATGATAGTGAAAACAAAACATAGGAATAATCGAGAATGCAAAGATACGCGGAATTGCTTAGGACCCAGGTTTGCACAAGGAGCGACTTGAGGCAACGACACATATACTTTACATTGCGAATAGCCAGACCCGCGAAGATACAGAGACAGATGAGAGCTAATAACAAACTAAGATACGTCTCAGGCGACTAAAAGCGGTACACGAACCAATGACTAATTTTACCCTTGTAGCTTTCCTTAGTATCCATGTGCGGATGAAGGTAGGAAAGCAAAAATGCCCCACACATAAAGCGCATGCTCTTCGGTGCACGTGAACAAAAAACTCACGAGCGGATTTTGTAGACGCCGCGACAGGACGAGCGGCGGGATCTATACTAGGCTCCCTTGCAGTTTATCCCGCAAAAGATTAATAATCGGGCGTTATGTCTGTTTGGGGTAATAACAGTGATATAATTTTTATAAGGATACCAGTTCACATGCCTACTGCCTTCAGTACCATCAGCATAAACGACTAGACACTAATTCGTTCACTTTGCACATTTAGCCTTTCACGCTCCGGTGAGCTAGCAATAAGATGTGTAGATATCAGCAAGTGGGGATAGCACTGGGGTTGGTTGAGACCCGAACTGGGCGGTGTTCACAAGTTCGGGATCTCGGCTTTATGTGTTCAGTACAGGGAAGGTATGTCCACATTCCAGATGAATAAGCAGGACCGGTATCCAGCATTATGGCAGTCGTGGAAAAGTTAGTTAGACGTTGTAATACTTGAAACACACTAAAAGGCCTATGACGATGTTTGAAGAGAAATTGTAAACAAGTGAAAAATAGCATACGGTCTATTCAAAGCTAATACTAAAATCTTTTACCGTCTTAGTGGCTTTTCGTTTTCTTGAGTACGCTTGTGAGACCTTTTGGATTTAGTAGTTAAAGCTAGCATAGATATGCCTAAGCTAACAGAGCAACTATGGTCAAGTGAGAGAGTCTGTCAAATAGCAGTGGTTACCCTTTGGAATTTTTTGGAACGGTACAAAGATTCTGGCATGTGAACAAATGAGTACCAACTAGACGCCGAATAATCTAGAAAGAGTTGTGGTTAGTGGCCACAATAAAAGTGTAACGCGAATGCATAAACTTTTTAAAATAGTTGTTCTTCTTCATTTTAAGCGTTCAGTCGGATTCCATGACATTTACACTGCAGGGGTATGGACCACCAGGAGTCCATGGCTTCTCTTTTATGAAATCCGTGTTTTATTAATTACCTTCTATTATAATATTATTGTTCAAATTCTTCAAATCAGCATTCAGCCTGTCAATGTATTTGAATCCTTAACATAACCTATCGCACAGCACAAGTCTCCTTTACCTTCCTTTCTCAACTCCATTCAAGCGGGCTCCACGGAAGAGATCGGACTGAAACGAAATGTAAAAGTAGCTCCAAAACCCTCCAGCAAAACACGAACGACAGTATTTTTGAATGAACTGAATGGAATCGTAGACTCTGAAGAAGACGGAGACGTTAAAGCATTGATGAAAAACTTTATTTATATACCTCGTGCTGATAGGTAAGCCACAAACAATTCTGCCATCAAAAATTGTGCGATCGCACAAAGAGGTTTTGATAGAGAGAAATGCTGCACGATAATAGCTCCCGCTTCTATTGCTTCAACACTACGACCACGATTAACAGAGAATGAGCTGCACTTTCTGCGATTTTCAAGATACTGTTTTGTTTTAAATCCGTGCCAGGTTTTGATTATTATCACATAATGCTTGCGACGTCATGAAG